>UFQX01000169.1:154988-234292 GCA_900497675.1 Arapaima gigas | reverse complement strand
GGGGGGGGGGGGGGGGGGGGGTGTTGCTAGCGGGAGGGGGATCGGGCTGTTTCTACAAATACCCCCCCTCCCCCCACATCATCCTTCAGTTGTGTTTGTGTTCCTGTTTGTTCAGGCTTGGCATCCGTGGCTGGAATGTGTGAGCCGGAGAGGAGCTGTAGCATCAACGAGGACATCGGCCTGGGCTCAGCTTTCACAATCGCCCATGAGATCGGCCACAAGTGGGTCTCCCCCCTCCCCCGTCTCACCAAGTGCCACTGCTGACAAGTCATTTACTGCACATCCACAGGCATTTTAACTTTTTCGTATAAACCTTGTCCAGCGCTCAGGAAGACGGTGCGATCGTCTGCCCGTTTCCATCGTGTTCAAATCCAACTTTCCTCGCGCCACACGTTTTGAAGGACGGTCAGGGCAGGGAGCACGTGGGGACGGATGTGTTTTTAAAATAAATGCTCGCAACATTGCTTGCGATTCCTTCGTGTCTGATGTTAACCCGTCTTCTTCCAGCGTCCTCGCCAGCCGGGCATGAATTAGGCGTCGATAGCGACGCGTATAAAAAAAGGAACGGACAAGCGTTCACAGCGTGTAATCGCCGACTGTGTTCTGATGGAGCCGATAGCGCTCCGGCTCCGCGTTCGTCAACAGGCAAGCAAAGGGGGGGCCGGGGAAGTAGTATTATACCCCCCTCCCCCCCGAATCCACCAAAATGGCCATTTCCTTCATTATGTCTCATGTCTGCTGCTGTTGCGAGGGGCAGTTGTAAAAGTACTCTGTGCTTTTAGAGGATGTAAAAAAGGTTTCTGCTCCCCTGATTTATTACCCGCATAGAGTAAAATGTCATAAACGTGAGCCTTAGAAAAACACAGAGGAATAGTGTGATGTGGTCAGGTTTGTTATATACATTAAAACTGATTTGTGCTTTTGGAATTTACAGAAAAGTAAGAGTCTTTTTTTTTTTTTCTTTCTAGAATGATAGTCAGACAGAGAGAGAGAAAAAACAGTTAAAAAAGGCTTGGTTGCTGTTTCTCCTGGCCTCGGACGTGTTGCTGAGTGCTTTAGCAGACTCTGTCGCTGAAGGTGCTCTGTCAGCCAGAAGCGAAGATAAGATAGTGTCATTCAGTCGCTTTACTGTCTGGCTGCTAGAAGAAGGGAACCACAGAGACCTTTCAGAGGTGAGGGACGGGTGGCGGGGGAAGGCAGGAAAAAAAAAAAAACTGCCGGTTCCACTTCCTGAACTGTGCAGAAGCTGGACTTCATTCTCACGTGAAGTCTTCTGATGTGGTCCATCCAAACCAGGTGGGCATCAGACTAGTGATTAGAACTTTCTCACCCCTCCAGAGGTTCAGACGGCTCCTGACCTCTGATCCCGTACCCCTCTACACAGCTGTTTGAGAGTCTGAAACCCCCTTTAACAGCCCAGGGGAGGGAGGCATCCCCTGCGAACACCCAGCTCGCCACCAGGTCTCGGGTTAGGTCTCCTGCAGCAGGAGAGCAGCGGACACCATCAGGCTGGCTTTCCCTCGCGTTTTGCTCCTTTGTCACAATGTGGTTGAGTGACGTGCCCCCCCCCCTCCCCCCACCTTTCTTCAGCTTTGGCATGAATCACGATGGAATCGGAAACTCGTGCGGGACCAAAGGTCACGAGACCGCCAAGCTGATGGCGGCCCACATCACGGCCAACACGAACCCCTTCACCTGGTCGGCCTGCAGCAAGGACTACATCTCCAGCTTTCTTGAGTAAGTGGAGAAGTGTGTGTGTGTGTGTGTGTGTGTACACATATATTTTCAATTCTCTTCCACCCCTGTATTTCAGTAGCAGTTTATGCTGTCAGGGTGAGTTTTATCACAGTGTTTCTTAGTGTATTATTTAAGATTAGTTGTCGATGATCCACCTTTCGCTGTTTTTTTACACATTTCATTGGGGAAACTTAGCGCCAGTACCTTCCTCGAGAATTTGCAGCAGAATTTGATTGTGAGCGAGACTGGAATCTGCAATATTCAGATTACATTGGAGCAATGATGAATTTTTATTGAAAATCTTCTCACGAGAATCACGTAATTAGTTGTTTTCTTATTTATTGTCCTTTTCGTGTTTTACACATCCATAAAATAAGCAGGTAGTTATTCGAAACTCTGAGAAGATAGTAAAAAAAAAGAAGGTGAGATGGGTGGTCTCCTCATCCTGCTCCTCAGCTGGTCAGCATCCCCTACGTGTTTCAACACACACACACACACACACACACACACACACACACACACACACACACACACACACACGGCCGCCAGAGAGGATTCCAACAGAATCAATAAGAAAGAAAGGAGACGTAATGCTGAGCTCTATATTCTTCTGCCGGACATAAAGCTACAGCAACCTGGCAGTGTTAGGCGGAATATTACTGGACGTATTTCAGGCGTTTGGAAGTTTAAGAAATGATCTCAGGTGTTAATAAATACACACAGCAGAGTGTTTGTTTGCGACCTGATCAATTGAACCGAATGTCTGACTTTTGGCTGTTGGGCTTTGACTAATTTTACTTCCCGGAAAATGATTCCCACCCTCTGTCGTTCGGTTTATACATTTTCAGCAAGTCTCTGTCATACTTGCTGTCTGCTGTCGGGAGTGAGGTTGAGATTTATCTGTCCTCTTGGCAGCAAATCGCAGGTCTCCACAGGACTGCTCACAATTGCCCAATAACAGTGGTGTGTTAGGAAAGTATTGGTGCGGTTATTAACAAAGAAGGGTTTTTATTCCATTTCCCACCCGTTTCTGCTTAACTATTTTTATTATTTATGAAGCAATCCTCAAATGACAGTTTCGTTCCTCCTCTCTGCTGTCTTGGTGCTCCCAGAGATCCAAGTGACCCCGTCTTGACTGGTCCGCAAAAAAAAAAAAAAAAAAAAAAGACCCGCGATCGTAGTTCCTGTCCCCGATAGCGTGCGCTTGTGTAATTTTCCAACCCCTCTCTGCAACATCTCAACACAGACATAACAACAGGCTTCTATCTTCTGTCTGTGTCGCTCCGCATCTTCTGACTTCCGGGCGGTCTGAGCGGCCGAAGAGCTGCTGGAAAACAGCGAAAATGCTTGTTATCGAACGGCCTCCTCTACAGTTGCTGTGAAAAGTTGGGGAATCACCTGGATTTCTGCGTTGCTCATGAAATGTAATCTGCTCTTCAACTAAGTCACAAAAACACAATCTGCTTAAACTAATAACAAACAATTGACTTTCTTCCCACCAGTGAAGCCTTGTGTTTAGTAACTGGGAGAACTTCCTCCAGTAACAATAGCCCACGTTTTGGAAGAATGTTAGAAAATTCCTCCTTGGAAAACAGTTTTACTTTACTGATGTTTCAGGGATTGCTTATGCGAACAGCTGTCTTCAGGTCATCTACAGCATCTCAGTTGGGCTGAGGTTTGGACTCTGACATAGGAATCTTCTTGTTTAAGCCATTCGGTTGTTGATTTACTCCGGTGTTTGGGATCATTGCGTTTTTGAAACTTCTGTTAAGCTTCAGGTGACGGAGCGCTGCCCTGATGTTCTCCTGTAAAATTTGCTGAGGCAGTTCATTTTCATTTCATCGCTCCCTCTACGATTCCAAGCTGTCCAGACCCTGAGGCAGCAAAGCAGCCGAAACCATGATACTCCTCCGCCTTGCCTCACAGCTGGGATGAGGTGTTGGTGTTGGTGCACAGCACCGTTTTCCCTCCAAACATAGCGTTGTGCTTTTCAGTCAAAGGGTTTAACTTTTGTCTCATCTGTCCATGCAACATTATCCCAGAAGCGGTGAGGAACATGTAGATGGGCTTTCGCAAACTTGAGACATGCAGCAGTGTTTTGTTTGGAGAGCAGTTGTCCTTCGTCGAACACCATTTCTTTTTTGCCGTTTTCATGTAGTGGACACATGAACAGAGATTTTAACTCCTTCAGGTGACGTCTGCAGGCCCTCTGCTCTTACCGTAGGGTTCAGTTCCGCCTCCTTCAGCATTGCACGTTGTGCTCTTGCTGTTATCTTTGCAGGATGCCATTCCTAGGGAGAGTAGCGACGGGACTGAATTTCCTCAGTTTCGACACAGTTTTTCTTATTGTGGACCAGTGAAGAGCCGGGCCTTTAGAAATGAGAAGTCTTTTCCAGCTTTATGCATCTCTACAATTCTTCAAAGGTCCTCTGGATTTTCTTTTGTTTGGGGCAGGGTTCACCTGAACAGATCTTTTGTGAGAAAAGCACGCTGACA
Source organism: Arapaima gigas (assembly GCA_900497675.1). Lineage (NCBI taxonomy): Eukaryota > Metazoa > Chordata > Actinopteri > Osteoglossiformes > Osteoglossidae > Arapaima > Arapaima gigas. The sequence continues at coordinate 230,059 of UFQX01000169.1, read as the reverse complement.
GTGAACATCCTTTGACTGAACACCTGACTCCAGTCAGTTTTTGGAGAAGTCACGACAGGTTCCCGTACTTTTCCCAGCCTGGAGTGTGAATGTCTCGATCATGGATTTCGCATTGACCGGAATCGGCACCATATTTGTACGTTACTTGTTTAAGCAGATTGTGTTTGTTTACTGTTGTGACTTTTGTTGAAGATCAAACCCTGTTTTCCCAACGATTAACGCAGGTAATTCCAAAGGCTTCGCAAACTTTTTTTCTGCAACTGTATGTCACGGATTTTGTACCGCGGCACTGTAGTTAAACTATTTTGGAAGTAGTCGAAGGAACCGCCGTTCAAGTACCGGTTATTGTCCTGTTGTAGCCTTAATAGTTCTAAGAAAATAATCAGCTAAAGAAAAATTGTACACTGCAGTAAATTAAACAAATAATGGTTTATACTAAAACCTTTCGGTTCAGACTGTCATTTATTATTATTATTATTATTATTACTGTTTGTTGATATTGGTCCAGAAATGCTGACACCATTTATTGTGGGATCATTTACTTTATATTTCAAATAACGTAAACAATTTAAATATCATAAAAATTGGAATGTGCTTCTAACAATTAAAAATGTAACTGGATCCGGTAATAATATTTTCACAGTGAGATTCTCTTCCGTCCCGGATCGGAATTGTATTCTGCTGTGATACCAAAACAAACGTGACCCAATGACGCTGAAGTTCTGGATGCACGAGGGAAGCCCGGTGTGAGACCTCCTGTTTGCGATCTCATGCCCGCCACCCAGCACACCAATCTCGCCGGAACTTTCCGTCCACACGACTCATAAAGACAGATCCGGCTCGGCGCAGAGTTCATTAAACGGGGGGGGGACGCGCCGTGGCTGTTGGACGGCGAGATTCTCCGCAGGAGACGTTTTAGCACGGTGATGGCAGACGGCCTGAGGAGGAGGAGGTGGAGGAGGTGGAGGAGGAAACCATTATTCTGTCCTTAGCAGAGCGACGCTGACGGTTTCAGACGGCAAAGTGTTTCGTTTTGTCGCGTGTGAGATATTCAAATGACTTTTTTGACCAAATGGCTGGACGTAAGATAAGGTCAAGGTGCAAGACAAGTTAGTTTTCTTAAAGATTTACTTCATTTTTTTCAGCCGAGGTAGAAAAATAAACACGCAGATCCTGGAACAGAGACTGGGTTTCCAAACCTTGGTCCACGGGCTCAATATTACAGCGTTATTATAACATATGACATAAGTTTCAGTGCAGGATTTCATCCACGTTTTTCTAGGGGGGGATGTTTAGCTTTTTTTGAGATTTTTAAAAACGAGTGCAGACCCAAAAAAAGGTGAAAAACCTTTGCTCTTCCCTCACGCACGACCTGGTTCTGCTGCGGGGGCTTGCGGGTCACCACAGTTTCGTCCAGTATCCTTCAAGATGGCGGTGGCCTCCTCACTTTAGGAACCACGCCGTCACCTTCAGATTACCGTCTTGGCTCGGGGGAGGATGGCAGCCTTGTCCGTCTCTGCCTGGAACTGCCAGGGTTCCCACCATGGCTGTCAGAGGGGGTTGAGCTGTGAAAGGCGCCAGAGAGGAGAACATGGTGGAGGAGAATAATGCCCAACTTCCCAACAGAGCTCTAGGAGCCACTCGTGCGGTGTCTTCTCCTCCTGGTCAATCTGTCGCTGTTTCTCGGCTAAAAACGTTCGCTAGGCTGTAGGTATCTGGGAAGCTTTTTACTCGGTGGTGCGAGATCCGCTCCGGGCCTTATGCATCTTTCTGGGGCTTGTGCTGGTTCCGCAACTTTTGGTCATATTTTAAGACGGCTTCCCCTTCAGTTTGAGACGGTTGTTCGTTTTTTAAATTGACGCCGAAAGTGCCGTTTGCGGGTGGAGCCCCTGCTTTTCCTCTCTCTTGCCTTTTGATCTTTGGAAATGTCTGTCCATCTAGCTTCCTGGGAGATGAAAACAAAGTTTAAAATCCTGTTTTCTGCCATCATCTCATTGCCATTAAAAGGCGTCTATGGTCACATTTTATGGAACAAAGCGGTTTGCGTGTGGATTTCCGATCCCGAGCCGTGGCGTTCAGTCCGTTGTCCAACAGCGAAACAACCGGTCTCAGGTTCTTCATCTCTTGCCGGCGCTGTAATCTTTGTTTTGTGTTTTGTTTTTTCCAGCGGTTATTGTCTTTCTGCAGCGCAGTCGGGCAGGTTGTTCCGAGGCAACGTTCTGTTCTGCGTTCCTGTCCACCTCTCTGGTCGGGGTCTTCCCGTTGGGGAGGAGGATTAATCTGCCAGACGGAGGAACGTGAAACTGAATACTGCTCTTCAGAACCCCCTAGGCAGACGCTCGAGTGTCCCTTCACTCCCTGTTTATTTGGTTTGGCCTTCAATTAGATTACAATTGTGATATTGTTCCTCTAATCTTTGGCTTGGCACTGTCTGCGAGAAGGGAGTCTGCTGCGACTCCACCGGGGTTGTAATTGCTCTCGTCGCGCTGCCATTTTCACTACCTAAGGATAAACAAGTCGAGGAAAGGAGGAAAAAATAAGCTTCTATCCTAAACTAATTTCCTTCAGAGGATTTGTACTCTCTGGACCAAAGTTCACGTTTTGATCCCAGAAGCTATAGGGTTACAGGTGAAGACTTTGCGAACGTTTTTGTTGCTGTGTATCGTATCTGTCTACGGGATTTGAGGACGTGCGACCGAAGCTGAAGGACAATAACGTTGGTTTAAACGTCGTGCTCGTAGTAACCCAGTAGCTTGGTCCGTGACTTCTGCGGTACACGTCTTCAGGTTTGCAGCACGAGCATCAGGATTGTGGAAACTAGATGCCGACGGGCCATTTCCTCCGCTCCTCCGCTCTGCTGGCCCTTGCCGGAAGCATCTCCGAGTCGTAATCGGGCCGTCGGATGTCAGTTCGAAGAGACGGGCGAGCTTTTGACACCCCGCTCCGTCCCGCCGTTAGCAGACCAACCAAACGTTCCTCTGGTTAGTTCCAGCAGTTCGGCGTGTTTCGTATCTTTTTAGAAGATCTTTCATTCTGACAAAAATTAGCTTAAAATGGAACAGTGTTGGTTTTGCGAGCGTATATATTTCTGTGTGACAAAACAGACTAAACACAACTCTTGGGCTGGATGAATGACCTTCAGCGCACACATGACGTCTCCCTCCCTCTCATCCCCTTGCTGCCTCCTCATGAGATTTCGGAGAGCGTTGCCTCGCAGCAACATGTGCGTATTCTTTGCACGGGCTGCAGGGCAAGTAGTCGTGTTTCTCCTCATGTTCCACAAGAATTTAGATGNACAATTTTTGTTAAAGCAGCCTTTTGTATTTTATGGGTTGTCATATGCCTATCACCTCCAAAAATTTTGATTTCCCCCCCCCCCCCCCGTTTCTTTTTCTGGCAGTTAACATTTTTCCTTCTTGTTTGTGACGTGTGGTGGGGCAGCCGGACGCCTGCGTCTTCCAGGCACCTCGAACGTGTGATCGATCAATTTGTCGTGCCGTACGGAGGGAAACGAAATGATTTTCCTGCCAAAACTGAGACCGGGAACGCTCTCCTCTGTCGCCTGTGGAGCAGCTTTGACTTGAGCCTCAACATGTATGGATTCAGTGTACAAAGGAACTATTCTATTGTAGGTTTGTGTTTTTTTGACAGCTCAGGTCGGGGCTCGTGTCTGGACAATGAACCTCTGAAAAGAGACTTCCTGTACCCCACAGTGGCCCCGGGGCAGGTGTACGATGCGGATGAGCAGTGTCGCTTCCAGTATGGTGCGTCCTCCCGCCAGTGCAAATATGGGGTAAGAAGGCCGCATCCCAACACCTCCTCTGTTGTGGGAACAGAACCACCTCAGGTTCTGCTCCGTCTTTGGAAGCCGCCCGTTTATCACTTGGTGTCACGGTATTATTGTCTGGAGTGAGAAAACTCAATCTGCTCTCTTTCCTCCACTGACGCAACAGGAAACTTTCCTAACCCACGTTGTCTGGTTAAAAAAACAAAACAAAAAAAGCCTCCTTGAAGACAGACGTCATTTTCAACCACACGCCCAGAGGAGCTTGTCTGTCCACAGTCTGCAGTCCAGATTACAGCGAAATCTCTCTAACTGCTGGAGGACAGAGGGGAAGATCTGCCCTCTGTGATGCCTGGCATTTCGCCGAATCGTCGGCCCGTCGCAGGACGGTCACAAATGCGCCCGCAGTCACCGCTTGACCGAAAACACGTGTTTGGACTGTGGGAGGGATGCCACGCAGACGCAGGGAGAACACGCCGTGCGGGGCCGCCGTCGCCCCCCCCCCGTGTCGTCGGAATTGGTGCAAACCGCCCGAGCTAGCCGGGTCACAAAGGTGCAGCAACAGAGTCCAAAAGTAACAAGACGTTACATAATCGACCGTTATCGCTGAAGCGCCGTCAAACAGGCGGACGCTGCAGAGACTCGCGTGCACCAGTCCGACTCGGCTAGAAAGAGGAAAAACTTATTTCGCCAAACTTTATTGCCCTTACATCAGTGGATTGTGCTGTGCCGTGTGTGTGTGGTGTATAATTTCTCACTCATTTTTACATTTTCATCTGTGCACATATAACAGCTACTCGATCACTGACAGTTGTGGGGAAACGGTAAAAAAACTATACGTTACCAAACTTTATTACCTATAAACNATTGCCCTTACATCAGTGGATTGTGCTGTGCCGTGTGTGTGTGGTGTATAATTTCTCACTCATTTTTACATTTTCACATATAACAGCTACTCGATCACTGACAGTTGTGGGGAAACGGTAAAAAAACTATACGTTACCAAACTTTATTACCTATAAACTTGTTGAATTTAGTACGTTTGCGCCTTGTTATTTTCCGTGCAGACAGAAATAACAAGTCACACATCGCCAAATTTTATTATTTTTCAAATTATGTGTGTTTGGGTGAGAAAATGTGAGGGGAGACATACCACTGGACCAAATTTCAAATGCGAGGCTTGAAGGACACACAGATGGACAGATACAGATGGATAGATGCAGGGATGAATGGCGGTCTGCGGTTTACTCTGCCAGGACAGGCCGCTGCACCGTAGATAGTTTATTTTATTTTTAGCTTTGAAGAATGAAGGAAGACGCTTCCAACATCTGTACCTCATTTTGTTCTATTCATTTACACAGTTTTTGTTCCCCCGGTTATTTAAGGTGATCGAGGTCATTGTGTCTTCAAGTAGCCAACAAACAAACAAGTTCCAGGTTGTGATCTAATCCCACCGGCTAATGCACTTATTCCAGTTAGTTAATACCTGGCTTTTCACGTGTGAAGTTGAATTATTCTTCGTCTTGCTGGTTTTGTCTCATTGGAGTTACAGTTAAACTACTTTTCTCACCTGCTGGTTTTCTTGGTGAAGTTGTGAGGCTTTGAGGAAAACCAGTTGAACGTTTAAAAGCTCACTTATGGAAAGTGTCCTGACAAGCCAGCCTCCCCCTCAACCCCCTCGATCAACAGCGCAGTCGGATTTACGATAACAAACCTCAATTGTTTCATCGGCGCCTGAAATATGCTTTTCCATTCGAGCCCCGCCCACTTCCCGCGTCTCTCAAGGTATCGCAGAGGCTGAAGAATTTTGGGTTCTGCCTTCATCCCCTTACTGCCTCCTCAGATCCAGTGATCCTGCAGTATAACGGCTACCCCTTGAATATTTTATAACAACAAGATGAACGAACAAACAAACAAACACGGGGGGAACCGCAAAGCCTCGGACGTTAACGCAAGTCGGAGGACGCTGGTTTACGCTGCGCCGACATTTTTGGCCGAATTTCTGCACCAAGAAGGAATTCGGTTAGCTTTTATTAACAGACGTAATTTTGTTATTATTATTTCCTCAACCATGTCCTGCGCCTTCAGGAATCTGGTCAAAGGCAGAGACGTTTAGATTCCCGAATCCCTGAATAAACGACAAACTGAATGTGTTCTCCAGGAGCCTCCAGGAAGCTAGTCCTCCGCTAAAGTGGTTTCTGCAGTTTTGCAGAAGAACTGTGGTGGTGCTCTAAGAAGACTCAGAAGATGACTTTGGGTGGCAGCTAAATACCCTACAGTTTCCACATGACTCTTTACACATGCAGTGAACTTAACCAAACTCCCTGCCTGTTTGGTGAGGGCAGTAAAGTAAAGGGGCATTTGACTAGTTGCCCAGCAAAGAGCAGATCTTACAACCACCTCGTGACCCGCCGCGGCGTGCGTACAAACGTACAAAGACGACGTTAACACGGAGGTGTAGCCGCCTGGTGCGGTCGGAACCCGTCGGCTGAATTGCGATTTTACCGACCGACAAGAAGCACGGCGTTCGGCAAAACCGCTCGCTGGCGAGATGCCGCGGTCAAACCGCCGAAACGAAGCGTGGCGACAGCGACGGAAATCGCAACATAAACACACATATGGAGGCGGAATCTAAAAACATCACGATGGAGGACAAACGAAAGGTGACGGTGGAATGGGAAACGGAACGAACGATCCGCTGGCGTGAGTTAACAGACGGGCGAGGGGCCGCTCTGTTGTCGTCTCGGCCCCCCTTGTAGATTCGCCGGCGCTGCTACCGCGTCCGTGCGACTCGGCCTGGTCTTGCTTCTACGGTGGTACTCTGGAGGTCTTATTGGAAACAGCTGTGGAGAGAATACGCCTCCCCATCCTAGTTAACCACTTTATTTAATCCTACTGGGCCCGGCAGCACACGGGACCGGGGGGTATTTGTGGCCTCACGTCCTCCGTACTCTGCTCTCCCGTCATTTCCGCCAAGTCAGGCTTTGCCTGGAAGCTTGTCTTCGAGTGGCACGTTCCTTCGCGTTTGAGTGCCTGATGTAGACCAACGGTTCGGACGTCCCGCGTCAGAGGCTCGGCGCGCCGATTTAGCCACAAACGCGCAGGTAATGGTACCGTCCACCCGTTCCGTCGTCGGTTTTCCCGCGAAACGCTGTCTCACCTCCAGGTTCATCCTGCGGCCGAGCGAGATAGTAGGATTAAGGTTGTTGTTTCGAGTCCACGCAGAGCGGGAATCTAATGGCCGACTTGGCTGGAGATGATAAGAAGGAACGCACCTGAGCTGCGAAAGACAAACCGCCGAGGCCCTTTAAGGTCTGCGCGGGAATCCTGAACAATTCCCGTCCGGTCCAGTTCCTGAATAAGCGCACGGCAAATTCACCACTGTTTATTTTAATGCTATTTAGGCAATTGAGGTAAAGTGCTCTCCTCAAGGACACCGCAGTGAAGCAATGATGTCATGTTTCATCAGCCTGGAAAACTAATCCCCCCCCCCTTACACACACTCACACACACACGTGTGCGCGTTCTCCGCGGCAAATCCATGAGTTCTGACCAACTTGCTTTTGCCTTCTTTCCTAGGAAGTTTGTAGAGAGCTCTGGTGCCTTAGCAAAAGTAACCGCTGTGTCACCAACAGCATCCCTGCGGCCGAGGGGACGCTTTGTCAAACCGGCAGCATCGAAAAAGGGGTAAGTGGCCAGCGTCGTGACGGCGCTCTCGCTTTGTGGACGGTCGTCCCGGTCAGCTCGGACGGAGAAGAAGGTGCCCGGGCCTCGGCTGCGCCGCCAAAGAGCCCCTGTGGGAGCGGGCCGCGGGGGTTGTGGCACGGCCAGCTGTAATAATTCTGGCTAATCCCATTGTGCTCGATATGGGAATAAGGAGCACCATTCCCAGTGGCCATTCATGCACGGGGGTGTCGTCGGGGGCCGAGGGTGAGGAGAGAGGGAGAGAGAGATTTGTGGGAACAATGGGATTGGGTCATCAGTTCATGTTTCGGGCCAGCCAGGTTTGGAGAGACGGTTTTAACAAAGATTACAGTGCCATTGTCGCTGCCAGCGCGACGTCTCAATGGGAACAATGGGCGCGTTTCACCACCTGTCACCCTTTATTACTGCCTGGCCCGGTGGACCTATTCAGCGCCCGGCCCGCGTTTGGAGTCGTCCTCTACGTTCGGGCCCCAAGTTTAGCCGATAGCGTGTTTTTGCCTTTCCAGGGAGTAGCGAACTTCTGTCCGCCCTCAGCGTGGGCCGAATCAAAGAACTATTAGAGTCAGCCATTCGTCAGCCGGTGTGCGACGTTCCAGGGTCCAGCAACCTTTGGGAGCGGGGAGGGTGTCTGATGACACGCAGTGCAGTGAACCCCGGACACGACCGCTGTCTGCTGGACCACCGCCGCTCTGCTCGGGAGCTGACCCCGCATGAGCTTTTGCTCGGAGAATCGCAGCAGTCTGCGGTGCCTAATCTCGAGCCGGAGGAACGGCCCCTGTTAAAATCTGCCGAGATGATGTCGGAGGTCTTCTTTAAAGCCCTTTAATCCCCTGGTCCCGGCTCGGTGGGCCGGGTCCTCTCTGAGCCCGGCCTCGAGAGAGCAACGGGCTCTGAGCGGGTACCACCCGGCCTCTGCTTCTGTCGTCCTGAGATAAGACGTTCCTCTAAGGTTATTTTGGGCCCGTCGTGTTGCCGACGTGGCAACGCGTCTCTCTCTCTCTCTCACCTGCCTCTCGCTTTCTGTCCTGTTAATTCTGTCCACCAAGCATCTCTGTTTGCCGGCCTCTCTGCCAGGTCTTCTCTGGCTGGGCGTCTCTGCCACGCGTTCTCTGAACGTGCAGTTTTTCGCTAAAAATTATGGCGGCCAGTTTGGTTGATGGGTGGATGGAGAAATGACTCGAATCCACACAGCCGCGGGTCCCTTATGTCTTAAAGGTGTGAATTCCATCTGCGCTCAAATTTACAAGCAGCTCCTTGTAGTTGCGAGTTCGTAACCCCCGTGCCCGGAATGACGGTCGAAGTTGGCTGCGGAGGGGCTTCTGCGGAGGCGCAGAAGTGCAGTAATAAGAATGTGTGACAAAACTCCACTGCCTTTTTTTTCCTCACACCTGACACGTGCTCCGCCCCCAAGTCACCGCGCTCGTCCCCTTTCCCTTCCAGTGGTGCTATCAGGGGGAGTGCGTCTCGTTCGGGACGTGGCCGCAGAGCGTGGACGGCAGCTGGGGACCCTGGTCCACGTGGGGCGAGTGCAGCCGGACCTGCGGCGGGGGCGTCTCCTCTTCCGTCCGCCACTGTGACAACCCAGCGTAAGTAGCTAAAGTAAGCCCGAGCAAGCTGGCTCCACCCCCCTGGACCGAAACCCCCGTCCCTCCCACCCCACCCCCCATGGACTGAAACCCTGCCTTCTGCTAATGGAGTCTGTGTTGTCCCGCTGTACGTGCTGCCAGATCGGGAGCGATTTTTGTCGTTTTTCCTCAACAAAATATTGATTAGAGTAGAAAGAAAGCCATTCGTCTGACAAATTTGTTACAATATTAGGTTTGTGTGTTAAGGTTCTTACGCGGCTCTGTAGGCGGTGTGTGTCGGAGTGCCATCAGGTCGAATCCCTTTGATAGGCGGCCACCGGAATGGCTTCCGGGACCGGGAGCGGGAACGAACGTGGGTCGCTATCGCTGTCTTCTCCGTGTGCTGGGCGGGTGGAAACACGGGGCAGAACGTGCGAATTCCACACACCCTAAGCTGGACTCAAATCCCAGGAGCTGCGAGACAACCGGCTGAAGCCGCCGCGTCGCTTGCGAATCTCCGAAAGCAGAGCCTGCGAGAGACCCACGGCGCCGAGTTTTGTTACCGGCTACGCGAGGCGCTCCCGGTGGAGGGAGTGGACACCCGAGGCGTTCGTGCGAGATGGACGTGAGGACTTAGGAGGAGACTCGGAACGTGGGCTCTCCGAAGGCAGTGTGGAGACTCTGGTTTGTCTCTGGCAGATCCTGTAATTTACTGGATTTGCCCTCAACGGGGGGGCCACTTGCGTTCTTTGCTTAGCCGGCGGTTTTCCACACAGATTGACAAAGTGGGACAAACGCAGTGGAAAATGCGGTCGATCCATTGCGGACGCACCGCGGCGTCGCCGTTCACGTTCGCCCGTCTGGTGTATTAGTAGTGCACCCGTGGGCCCGAGATGCTGTTAGCCTGTCGCCCCGGCGACGAGTCCCCCGTGACGGAGCTGCGGGGAGAACGACGATCGCGGTCACCGGATGGCGGCGAAGCAGGTGCTCTTTCCGCAGCGGTCAGAGAAGCTGGGAGGTATTTTTTGAGTTCATACCTTCTCCCCGCTCTCACGTTCTTGGATTCCCACAGAGGCCTGTGAGCCGCACCCCCACGCGCCTCTGCTGCACCCAGACCGAGACCTGGCGCCCGTGAGATGCAGACGAGTTGCCCCGATGGAAACGAGTGATCGATACGCTGGGATAACAGTTGGGTTTACGGTTCCATACATAAACGTGTCTGGCTCACTCGACAGAGGTGGAGGAACGTTCCGGGGAAGCTGCGAGCGGCTGGGCGATTTGAGCTGGCGGGGCGGGGGGGGCTGACAGAGTTAGGATTTCAGCCCCGACGGCTGCGGAAATGTCTGTCCTCACGCTCTGCCCTCAGACAGCGGAGAAAGTGCGGCCGACGTAATGCATAACACCTGCGAGAGGGGACGGGCACCGGGCGTGTGCGGAGGAAACCGGAGCGCTTCGGCCGAACGGCCCTGGAAAACATTCATTAGACCGGGGGGCCCCTGGAGGTGGGGAAGAGCGAGCGGGGGGGTTGCCGGGTGAGGGCTTCTGTCTCCTCGGCTCAGGCATCCTCCTTCTCCTCGACCCCACGCTGGCCTGTACCCCACCCGGAGCAGCGGAGATCCGCGCTGGGGGGGGCACCTTTGCGGGGGCGAAATGACTTCCTGCAGTAAATACCCGCCCGCTCAGCTCATTGAACCTTGAATAGACACTCTGTAAGAACAAGGATGGGCGTCTGTCCTGCCACAGAGACCCTTTCTCCGCACCATCGCCCCGGGCCCACAGGCGTCCGCGTTGTTTTCGCAGCGTGTGGACAGTCGGCGGTTAACAGACGACGTTCTGTTTTTATTTTAAGGCGAAGCCCTGCGTCGGGTTCGCGTGCCGCGTTCTTCCAAACACGGCGATCCTTGGGAAAATGTTATGGTTCGAGTCCGACACGCGTGACGCAGCCGAGACCTCGCAAAACACATCGGTTGTTGATGTTGCGAAAAGTCAAAATAAGTTTGGATGCGTTCTGCATATTTAGAAAAATAACAGAGTGCACTGAGCAAACAAACTCAAGTTGCCCGAGGCGTTTCTCAAGTGGACGTGTGCGTGAAGAAAGCGCTGTTGTTTAGCTGTGTCCCCGGCACAGAAAGTGAACGCGGGTCTCGGCGCGCAGCAGGGCGAACTGCCGTCTGTGGCACGAGAGCCGAAAGAGCCGCTCGGTTTCTGCGTCCGTTCAGAAGATTGACCCTAAGAATCAATGCTGACGTGGAAACGGTACCAGCGCAAAAAAAAAAACACATGAAGTTGAAGACTGAGACGATAAGGGAATTAATACATGTTCTTCAAATGTTATTTCAGCTTCGACAACTGCGGGAAATAGCAGAACCTCCTCGTCTGGTTAGGAACCGCCAGTGTCGGACCTTCTGCTGCAGATCATCTGCTCAGCCTTTTATAGTTCAGCACTTGACCTCCCACATACATCAGGGGGCCTTTGCTCATCTTTGCGCAGTGATTTAAGCGCCACGAAACACGTCACTTAGTCTTACCTGGTACCTCCAGCATGACCACAAAGGTGAGGAGGTACTGCGGCAGGAGTAAGGATTCAAACCCGAGTCCTCAACTGCGAGCCAACGTTTCCAGTTGGTATGTTACCCATTATGTCCCCATCAAACTATAAAAAAAAAAAAAATCAAGACTTTGCCCACATTTGTCTACCTGAACGTTTAAACTAAGCGACTAGTATAATGGCTCACGAAACTGAGTAGAACTAGTGCGATGGCTAATCTTGTAACCAGATGGTTTGTAGGTTCGAGTTCCGGGAGGATCTGTGCAGGTGGGTCAATATAATAAGCAGGTAAAATTCGGAAGCGCTCAGGGTTATCGTCACCTGAGCTACGGACACACCGCCGCTGTGGCCCTCGCACGCTTCAGTTCTTCCTCCTTTCTCCTGGGCCGGAGCCGGACGTCTCAGCCGAGGCGGAACGTGCGTCATTCATCTCTTTTCATTCTCGTCTGTTCCAGGCCTTCAGGTGGAGGAAAGTACTGTCTGGGGGAGAGGAAGCGCTACAGGTCCTGCAATACAGATGTGAGTGTTTCTCTTCATTCCTCTTCTCTCCTTTTCTTGCACTCGCCGCTTGACTGCGGGGTCGACTAAGGTTGTGGGTGGGGGGGTCCGTTCAGACCACGTGCGCAGCTACAACATGTTTCGGTAGCTCGAAGGAAAAGATCCAGCCAGAATCTTTATCTTGTGTAGTTGTTTTATGCCAAATATCGCGTGTTTTTTATTTATATTGGATCGGCCCCTGCTGCCGCCATCCACAGCTTAAGGCCTCTTCAGATTTGCAGTAACTCCAGAAGATGATTTCATCCAAACTTTATCGCATCCCCTTCAAAAACAAGCGATATCTGTACCGCAGCGTTTGAGCGTAAAGCAGAGATGATTCGTTTCATATTTATGTTTCCTCCGCTGTGACTTCATTCTGCAGTTTGCCTAAGTATGATGTTACTTTCAGGCACGTTGGAGGTCATCAAGAAGTGTTTGGCAGTGACCTCAGGTGGGGCTGAAGCGTATTCTTGTGCAGGAAAACGATGGCTTGGAGAACACGGTTCTTGTGGAAAAGTACCAGTAAGATCTTCCCACGGAGCCAAGTGTGCCGCGGCCAGAGCGTCGCGGTCGGTGGGAGGCGGAACCTCGCGGGCTTCTGCGGTCGTAGGCAGGCAGGGCGGATTACGAAAATGAAAGGCCTCTTGGGAGACGTTTCTCCTGAGGCCGCGAACGTGGGTTCCGCCGGTTTGTTCTGGGTTCAGTCACGCGGAGAGTGTTAACAAGACGCAGCGGGACAACGGCGTTTCTCGCAAACCGCCTTGGCGATACGCAGCATCCGAAGACACGCCGGATGAACCTCGCTGCTGGAGCGTCTCCATCTCGCTTACTGCGTTTCTAGCTGGACGGGTCGGGCAGGGAGGCTTGGGAAGGAGCCCAAGGTTTTATTAAAGCTCACGCTGAGCTCCAGCACCTTCTGGAGGAGGACTTGACCCAGCTTCGACGTCGCCGTGCAGATGTGCCGGGAGCCGGTGTGCGCAGCGTGCGTCTCCGCTCGCGTCTCCTGTCTTTCTCGAGGAGAGCTTGGAGCCGAAAAAGAGGCCCTGTCGGTCTGCCCCCCAGCGAACTCGAGAGTGACGCGACTCGAGTGCACGGCGGCAGACTTGTCTTGGCGCAAAAATAATGGCCTGACCGTCTGTTCCGTCGGTGCCAAAACAAACCGTTTCCAACAGACCCGGGATGATGACGTCAGACTGGCGGATGAGGCTGACGAGAAGCCGTGCGAACGGTGCCCTGGTTCTGAAACCAGTTCCTCGCAGACACCTCGATCTCTCCAGACGCTCCGCCTGGGAGAGATGTTTTCTGTGCGTTTGCCTTGTCCCGCTGGGCCTGCTTTTTTGAGACACCCCCTCTGTAGGCCAAAGGTCGACTGTCGTTTGTTCTGTGCTTTGCGAGAATGAGCTAATCCCCCCCCCCCCCCCCCCCCCCCCCCCCCCCCCCCCCCCCCCCCCCCCCCCCCCCCNCCCCCCCCCCCCCCCCCCGCAGGGCTCCCGCAGTCACTTTATATCCTCGGACTGTTTACGTCGTAGCCGGGGACCGTGGTGGAGAGCCGGCTTTGTGGCGCTAAATGTCACTGTTTAATTGAGAGTGGCGCTAACAAAGGGGAGAACCGGGGCGCTTTGCAGGTTCATTACGAGGCTCAGTAACGCCAACACGGGTGGTGCGCGTTCCGCCTTCGGGCGTCCTGAGGAGCTCTACCGCTGCAGCGACCTTCCGACCCGACGGCTCGGCTGCCGTCAAGCATCCTTCCCCGTCTTCCTTTGCGAAGGCTCACGTCGTCCACCTGAAACTGCTGCTCAACAGTTGTGCGACTCGCAGCCCCTTTGGCAAAAGCCCCTCGATGTTTTATAACCGTCTCTCATTAGCAGAGAAGATTAGCGACCGTAGCGTTGCCTCCGCCGCGCAGTCCGCGTCCGCTTGTAGGGTTTGCGTTGCAAGGGAATTTTTGCCCAGAACAGACCGCCGCTGACTGGAGGGGACTGCTGTGTCGGAAGAGAGGGCATCCAGCCCCGCGTCACACGTCTCGTCGTGTTAACGGGATTCAGCCGCGGCTCGCCGGGCCCGACTGCGGTTACACGCTTACGGCCTATAAAGTCTGCCGACAGAGTGGAGTTAGTAAAGCTTTTATGCATCTGCGGGGGCTGTGTCGTTGGGCTACAGAGGAACTGAGAGCCGCCGCCGCCGACCCCCCCGAGCACGACGGCGGCCTGGAGAAACGTGCCGTTCCACCGCCGGGTTCAAAGCTGTTTGTTTCTAATTAGATTTAAAGGTTTCCTGGAACGTCAGCGCGTTCCCCTTAAAGAGCAAAGAAAATTCGCAGTCGTCCGTCGCCGCGTGTGCTTCCCGCGCCGGAGACGGAACTCGAGGCTGTTTGTTTGTCCGTTTGTGAGGGCGGGTTTTACTGAGCTGCCGTCTCGGGTTTCGGCGCAGGCCTGTCCGGCGGGATCGCGCGACTTCCGGGAGAAGCAGTGTGCCGACTTCGACGGCATGCCGTTCCGCGGGAAGTACTACAACTGGAAACCATACACCGGAGGTGAGTTCCCGCCGCGACGCCACCCCGCCCCTTTTCCCAGCCCCGCCCCTTTTGTTTGTAAGGAGGTGTTTCGCACTGTATCGGCTTTGCAAAGTCCGTGCTCTTTTTATACTCTTTTTCCCGTCTCAGTGATACGACACACCGGTCTTTTGTGTACAACCCACTTACAACAACAGCATGAGAGACCCTTTGATGAGCTGAAAATTCCTCAGATTCCGGGGGCTTAATGTGCTCCGGGGTCTTCTGCACTGCTGTCCTTCCGCTATGCACCCTCACGCTGTTGGCTTTTGCGCTATGAAAAACACTGATGCTCAGGGGTCTGAAACGTGCTTCTGCTGGAGAATGAGATGCTCCCGGGCTTCCCAGCAGGCTGGTAGACGTCCACCTATTGGCCCCACCCTGAGCGCCTGAAGATCTGCCCGTGATTCGGGCAAAGAAGTTCTCCGCTTTGTACCCGGTGTGTGTGTGTGTGTGTGTGTGTGTGTGTGTGTGTGTGTGTGTGTGTGTGTGTGTGTGTGTGGACATTTGAACTAATTATGGAAGGAACTGCTCTTCCAAACATTCTGGCTAATAGACAGTCTGTTTTGTCTACCAAAAACAAAAACAAGAAAGCACAGCTTAACTTAAGACCAGGCTAATACCACCAAGATGATGACCCTGTTCCTGGATCTTCTTGGAGGAGATTTGTAACCTAATAACAAGCTGTGTTTAAACTTATCAAATGACCCGCAAAGTACTATAAAGATTATTAAGTGTACTTGGCTTGAAGAAAAGGTACGGAGCACGAACTTCTGAGCCAAGACAAAGAGAATGTCTTCAGTAGAAAATGCGATGATCACAGGCCTCCACGATGATATCTTCCCCTTCTCTCGGTGTGACGCTGATGTCAGGCCAGGTTTGTGACTCAGAGCTCTTTGTGCTGTAGAGTCTAGCTGATCGTTTTACACTCTCCAGCGCCGCTAATGCGGCTTCCAGGCAGCGCTTCGGCGGTGGCTCTTTGAGCTGTGAGGAGAACGTCCAAGGGAAGAGGTGCAACCTCTTACAAGTTGGCGTCTTCACGTGCCACCCGCGTGACCCACTCGCACGTTTCCATCTTTTTCATAGGTGGTGTGAAGCCCTGTGCCCTGAACTGCCTGGCTGAAGGATACAACTTCTACACGGAGCGCTCTCCGGCCGTGGTGGACGGCACCCGCTGCCAGGCCGACTCGCTGGACATCTGCATCAACGGGGAGTGTAAGGTGGGACTGTGAGCCCCCCGCGGGTTCTCCTCTCCCGGCCGTCAGGGCCTCGCCTTCAACAGGCGTGAAGTGGATAGAGTTCCGAACCGATGTCGCCCAAGTCGGCTCTGGAGATGAGGCTGTTTACGACGGGGAGAAAAACAAGCGAAGCTTGTGCCATAGAGCAGAGCAGACACCGGAGGAGATGCCCGACCATCGCAGGGCGAAAAACTGACACTTTTGGCCGTTCCGGTTTGGATTTTTAACAACCACGCTGGGGCCTCCTCCCGCATGTGGCACGGTCCCGACCGCTTTGAGCTCGTAGCCAAAGCGCCCGGACTTTCTCGGTGCGAGCAGAACGCCGGCGGGATGAGAAGGTTCTGCAGAGAGGGGGAAAATGTCTCCCGGTTCCTCGGGGCGTCGTGGGTAAACCCTCTTTCGTTGCAGTTCCCACAGGTTCTTCTGGAATTTTCACTTGGCGACGCCGCGTGCCGAGCCTGTGGGAAAATGAAACTCGGGGACGGTTGTGTTTGTTTACCAAAACCGACCGTGACACAGTGAACAAACAGATATCGTGAGGGGAAATAAATAAGAGCACTCGATGGTGTGTCCGGCTGAGATGAGAAGCGAGACTCCCGTGTGGTTTATAGCCTCAATTGTCTCCCGTCTACTACAAGACGGTGGAAAAAAAGTGCCCCTCCGATGGCAGCGCCGTTTTTGGACAGGTCGTGACCCCGTGCGGTCCGCGGGCTGCGATGGACTGGTGTTTCAAATAAAATCCAAACCTGTCGGCAGCTATAAGGTCCGCTGGTCCGACCGCACGGCCCTTTTCTGCCAAGAAACCTGAAACGTCTCCCTCGCTGCCTTCTGCCACGGCGCGTCCAACGCTTTGGGCATCCAAGAAAATTTCACGTGTGTCGCATTACAGAGGCCTTAAATATTCTTTCTATTCTCGACTTTCCACTGTTGCTAAAATAAAACGCGAAAAAGTCGAGCCTTTTGTGCGGTCATTGCTGCTCCGTTCCGGGCATTTAAGCAGGCGTGTGTGTATTTACGAGCGACGAGTCCATCAGTTTGGGCGACGGTGACGCCGATTATTTGCCTGCTTCGCGGTTCCACATGCAGGGCTGTAAATTTAAGATATATTCCGGAACATTATAGTCAGTGGCAAAAAGTGACTTGATGACTAAAGCTTTTTATTCCTAATGTACAGGCGGCATCCGAGGGCCACGTCCGATCAGCTTCCAGCCGGGTTCTGACGTCATTGCTCTTGTGTTTGATCCCTTCAGCACGTCGGCTGCGACAATATCCTGGGATCCGACGCCAAGGAGGACCGATGCCGGGTGTGCGGTGGAGACGGGAGCACTTGTGAGACCACCGAGGGTCTTTTCAACGACTCTCTCCCACGAGGAGGTGCGTAGTCACCCGGCACCCGGTTGCTCTTTAACAGCAAGGAAGCGCGTAATATGGCCCAGCGAGGCTCTCGTTCCCGGCCCGTGTGTGTGTGTGTGTGTGTGTGTGTGTGTGTGTGTGTGTGTGTGTGTGTGTGTGTGTGTGTGTGTGCGCGCACACGCAGGCACGCCTGCTTGTCCAAAAACAGCAGAGGTTCGATAAGCCCGTGTCTTCCTGGCGGACCCTGGCTCACGTCCCGCCATCTTGCCAAGCGGTCCACCCGGTGCTCATCCGTTTGGCACTGTGGTCCATGAGCGAGTTACCCGCA
Organism: Arapaima gigas; assembly: GCA_900497675.1. NCBI lineage: Eukaryota > Metazoa > Chordata > Actinopteri > Osteoglossiformes > Osteoglossidae > Arapaima > Arapaima gigas. Next base: position 212,450 of record UFQX01000169.1, on the reverse strand, counting down.
GTCCAGACACGGGCCAAGGCAACACGCGTAACAGTCGCGCCGCTTCCTTCACTCTTCAGAAACGTGGCTCTTTATCAAAGCGACAGCTGCGAGCGGAGAGCCTCTTTTTTCAGGTACCGCTGGATATTGCTGGGACGGCGATGGGGATTTCCTCCCTTCCTTCCTCAGACTCCTCTTCCATACAGGAATGTTGGATACGCTTGGCAGTAGCTTTGCAAAACATAAAAGACGCTGTCAAAATGAGACCGGTGTTTTGACACGATGATGACTGCGAGCGATAACTATTTCCCCTTTGGTCGCATCAGGGCTGCGGAGCCCGAACGAAGGGGTGTTATTGCGAGGCTCGTCATGTGTTTCCGCGCCATAAGACGACGGACGCGCCCTCCTGTGTTTGTTGCATGACGTGCCGGAGCTCGTGGCTGCACACCCACCCTCTTCTGTCTTTTCCAGGCTACATGGAGGTGGTTCACATCCCACGGGGCTCCGTGCACATCGAGATCAAAGAGGTGTCCGTGTCGAAGAACTACATCGGTAAGCAGGAGCAAACGTGGCGCTTTAACAGCGGCGAGGACGTGACCTCCGACCGACGTTTATGCCCTCGGCCCCCGCGGCGGTTAATAAAACGGCCGAGTGGCGAGACGTTCGGCGGATGCCGTTTCCCCCGTGTTGCTTCTCAGTCGCAGCTGCGTTGCAGATCTAGGTATTGTTGTATCGCGGGCGACTTCCTCAGCCTCTCCGTTCGGCCCGCGGGACAGTTCATCCGGCCGGTTGGTTCCAAGACGCTTCAAAGCCGCTGTGAAGCTTCCCCGCATCGACGGACCGCTGCCTTCCAGAAACTGATATCGGGTGGCGAGACGAAGCGGAGGAATGTTTTTTACGTTTCTCCGTTAATCGGAACAGTCGTCCGAGTGGATTGAATTACGCAGATTGCAACGCCGACATAAATATCGCTAAGCCACGCGTCGTCCCCCCCCCGTCGTCGGGGGACGTGTCTCGCGTCCCGGTTTTATCGGTCTGGCTTATCGAAGACACGTTATCAGTTGCCGTTTGTGTCGCGATTTCATAATAACTGGTAACGGACGCGGAACGGAGGCGATTCGCCGGAATTCTAAACTGATTCCTTGGAAACGGTAGATAGGAGGGGGATAAACTTTGTGTGATCGCTACCCTGGAACCATTTCGAATTTTAAAAGCGGTTTGCGTGCCAGATGTATCTAGATCTGTAGATGTTTCCAACGTGATATTGATTATTATCGTACCATATCTACTTGTGAAGATGTGTTTTTATGGGGGGGGTTTGTTGCAAACAAATGAAGTGCATGTGACGTAATGTGGAAAAAACTGCCTATTCTTAGTCAGATAAGGTCGCTCCCCCCCGAGCCGAGCTACATAAAACTTGCCCCGTCAAAAACTGCTGAGGAGGAGGAAAACAAAACGGCCGTATAAACGCTAATGAAAGCAAAATTGATGAGTCATCGTCTCCACCCTCCGCTGATATTGTACAAGATCACGTCCAACTCGTAATGATAACCTGAACGGCGAATCGGGGGCAGGGCAGCAGCGTTGGCTGTGATTTGCAGCTTGGCCACAGTTCAGTCGTGAGAAAGTAGATATTTGGAGACGTGTGTTGTGGTTGGAAACGGGTCCTTTGTTTTGACAACCGGGCAGGACTGAGCTTCTACCTGAGGAGGTTCTTCTCCAAGGTGTTTCTGCCAGGCTGCTCCACAGGGAAAGCTCCAGACGGCACCCTCACCGCGGACACCTTGACCCCTGCCGTCCCGGGGCGAAACGGATGACTAAATAAGCGTGTCCCACGTCGTCCCTTTCAGCGCTCAAGTCCGAAGCCGACGATTACTACATCAACGGGGCGTGGACCATCGACTGGCCCAGGAAGTTCGACATCGCCGGTACCGCGTTCCACTACAGGAGGCCGTCGGACGAGCCCGAGTCGCTGGAGGCCCTGGGGGCCACCACGGAAAACCTTGTTGTCATGGTAACCGTCCCCGCGCCCCACGCTGCAGAAGCCGCGACTCCGTGCTTCCCGCCAGCCGGGGACACGTGTCGGCCGCCTTTCCCGTCGTCCCGCCTGCCCCCCGGCTTCCCGCGAGCAAGAGGAACGTCTGAAAGAATTCAGGCTGAATTTTACACAAAGGGACAGAACACAGAGGACACAGTATAATGCTGCTTTTGACATAAATAACTTTTGTGGCGGCAAAGTATTTTTAAGCACATAAATATTTTTATACACATCAACCTTTTGGAAGTCGCCATTATGTGCCATAGCTTGAACAGCAGTCTGTTCTGAATGGCGTCTGTTTGCAAACCTCGCATGACCTCCGCGGTGGTTTGAAATATAACCTATTTAAACCCACGTCTGGCTAAGTCGCGCACACCCACCCACCCACCCACACACACACACACACACACACACACACACACACACACACAAGTGTATGTGTGTAATATTTGTATCTTTGTCTGCCCGGCGGTTTCCTAGACCATGCTGGCTTGCAACTGCACTTGAAGGCTTAAAATACCAGACCTCACAGCGCAGCCGGAATAGGGGACACGGGCCAATCCGCCATGAGCCGTTTCCCCTTGTGGCCTAGAAAGCTGCGCTTCCTTCCCATGATCCTTCACTCCGTCTCACAGAACAAACATAAACAGAGCGGGACCACGGCCGCACTCGCTAAAAATACAGGCCGGGCAGAGCGCCCGGAGAGGGGGGAGAGAAGGGTGGTGGGGACCCCGTGTGCGCGTCGCTGTCCTCTCACTGTGTCTCCCCCCCCCCCCCCGGCAGGTACTCCTGCAGGAGCAGAACCTGGGAATCAGCTACAAGTTCAATGTGCCCATCACCCGCACCGGCAGCGGGGACAACGAGGTGGGCTTCTCCTGGCACCACCTGGCCTGGTCCGACTGCTCGGCGACCTGCGCCGGGGGTGAGTCGCACCTCGGTGTATCTCTAAACGCACGGCTGTCCGGCTCCACGTGGTTCACTGATGTCAAGCAAAATGGGCTCCATTAATCCATTACTCCATTAATCTTGGAGGACATTCAAGGGGCTCTTCTTCCAGACACTCGTTCTTCTCTGTTCTGCTCTTAAGAAGCATCTTGTCTGACACTGCAACTCGGTCCAGCGTCGGGGGGGGAACCAACCCCGAAATATCTCCAAACATATTTATGCAATTAATAAGCAGGCTTGTGCATTAAAAACAAAAACAAGGAGATTCTTGTGGCGGCGGCGGATCTTTTCCCAGCTACGCTGGACTCCGAAACGGAGAAGAAAGGTGACCAGTGTGCAGCTACTCGAGGCGGGTGCCAAGGCCCTCGGAGCGCTTTTTATACTTAAAAACCAGAGCGTATACTTTCCATATTTCAGCTGGTGGCATGATTATTGTATAATTTGTATGAATGAACTCTTAAGCATTTCTGTCGGTTTACCAGTACAACTGTTTTACAGATGAGGAATATCCCAGAATCTGCCTTCTGTGTAATTGAAGCTCCGAACTCCACGACCGCAGTGCAACGCGGCCAGTTGCAAAAATGACTAAAACCATCTTGTTTGCCTAAAAATGCAGGCATCTTGTAGAGAGGAGAAAACGCACGGGGGGCTGTGCCTCCTGAGGTCGGACGCGTTTGAAGCGGTTGCTAAGTTCCGAACGGCCGCCGCCGAGAGTCTCACCCTCGCCTTCAAGCTGCGGAAAGCGTGCCGAGACCCTCGCCGCTGCCTGGACCTTTTAACGTTTTATTTCAGTTAAAAATCATTTTCAGAAAAATCTGTGGATCGAGTTTGTTCGGGTATTAGTTGCTGAAGTCCTTGTGTACCGGCGTGTCGGCGTTTCGTTCTCGCTTTGGTGACCTGTGCGCCCGTGGCGCAAAAGTAGGCAAACGGCCGAGCCGTCGACGTGAACGCAAGGGGCATCGGAATCACGCGGGGCTCTTCAGACCTGCACGAATAAACCACCCTCTAGTGGAGCGCAAAACGTCACATGCGACTCGTAACCGACTCGGCCACCGCGTAGAAGTTGCATCTTTTCTTAAGTTGGTGCGTTTTTACGGTCTGGCGTTTACACTTCCAGACCTTGTCTGGAAAATACCACAGAAAGGTACTTACCTGTGCGGTACTGTAGTGAGCTGTGACACCGGATCCACTGATATCTTACAGCCACGGTAGCGACACTCAAGCGGCAGTCTCGGAACTTATTGACTGCAGCGCGCCGTTGGGTTACGCTGAGGCGAACACCTGTTCTCGCGAGCTGAGAAACGGCCAAATAGCAAGTGCTGAACTGTACTTGGACGAGCTACAAAATGGGGGGCCAAAAGTCTTGAATAAATACAGTCGGCGAGGGAAAAAACAACAGGCCGGGAAGTTACCGTACGACTGAACGAATCGTTTCTAACAAAATCAAAAGTTCCTCAGCTTTAGTTGAAGGTGTTTATGGTGGGGAAGCCGTTCGGAAAACTACAAATATCACAGTCGCATTAGGAAAGTCGCACGGTCTGGAGCAGCGAGAACAAAACCTGGAGTCCTGAGCAGCAGAAGGAGCAACACACTCTGCTCAGTTGTCTTTTTCCCACATCTGGACAGGTTCATATTGTTAAATGTTTTCAGCCAACACTGTCATGACCGAACATCTGAAAATATCTCAGCAGAGTTGGCGGACCTGCGGTGGTCTCTGGACAGCCCTGTAGTGGCCCAGCGATGTGAAGCCCCTTTAGGCGTCCATGGGGAAGACCCTACTGTCCAAACGCTGCTCTCCACCGCTGGGTCCACATTTAAATGGATTCTCGAGTTGTTCCACGAACACCAGAGTGAAGCGAAGCCCTGTCTGCGGGGTTTCCCGTTTACCTGATCGATAACCTCTTCCAGAGCAGCGTCAAACGGATTTACATCTTCCTCGTGCGTGGAAGAACTGGAGAGTCTTCATCTCGCCAAACGGTCCAGGAGACAGAGTCCGGGACTTGCGTACGGGTTTCCACCGAGGACTGAAGATGTTCAGAGCCGAATTCATCGTTTTCCTGTCATGGCCGTCACTGTGCCGGCCTGTGCTTTCACGCGAAGGTGAACAGGAACTTGCCGGAAGCTCTCAAATCCCACAGCAGCTTTGGGACGGACAACTTCTGTTTTTGTGTTTTCCGTGAGCTCAGATTCCTGAGTCCTTGTGGTCCCTACGCAGGCAGATGACGTTGTGTGCAGCCCACGTGTCCCCCTGCTGTCCATCTCGCACGCATCAGGGCTGCGATGCCAGTGTTCTCCTGTCCTCCGAGGGTGCTGTGCGAAGCTTGTTTTTATTCAACGTGTCCCTCTGACAGGTTCCCAGAAGCAGGAGGTGGTGTGCAAGAGGTTAGATGACAACTCGGTGGTCCAGAACAGCTACTGTGACCCAGACAGCAAACCCCCAGAGAACCAGAGGGCCTGCAACACAGAGCCCTGCCCACCAGAGTAAGTGATCCTCTGTGGTTTTTGTGTGTGTGTGTGTGTGTGTGTGTGTGTGTGTGTGTGTGTGTGTGTGTGTGTGTTCACACCTGCCCTCTCAGCACCTGTTTACCTTCCACCTGCCTGCAGGTCATGTGTGTTCCTGTCTACGGGTGGGATATATGCCATAGCGGACTGTCGAATGACGCTTCTGTGCTCCGGTTGTTGCTTTTTAGACACGACGGCCCACAAATAGCAGCGGTGAAAACATTGCTCTTCAAAGCTGTTTTATGCCACGTATTTTGAACAAAATGTAAAGCGACCTGATTTATTTCTTCATATGTTCACTATTTTCAGGCCCCTTCATGCCAAACGTGAAAAACCTCAAAAAAGAAACGACCACCTGTGTTTAACTATGTTGGCCGCTTTATTTTATGAACCCACCAGGGATAATATATGGACGCGTGCGGAATATCTATGCACATAACGGCCAGAAATATTTAACTCTTCTTTTTTTGCGTGAGACAAGCGGTCGGTGGGAGAAAGCGGCTTCTCCCGCCGCGAGGGGCAGCCGAGCGACCGCAGGGGTCGGGCAGGCCGTTCTCCTCCGGCGTCCGGCGGCGTCGACCAAACCGCGAGCGGAAACACGGAGACGGACCCCGCGGCGTTTTTCAGGCTCGGACAGGCGACGGTCCGTCCCGGCGGCCCCTCCGCCGTTCTGATCCCGCAAAACTACGGTCTCTTTTTTACCAGTGTTAAAAAGATGACTTTGGCTAAATTTTGCCTTTGCGGGGAACAAAAGTATCAACAAAGCAGCTTAACCAGAAGGAAGGAAAAGCCCGGCGTCACTCGTGCCAAAAACACGACACCAGCGTGAAGCGCTGCCAGAGACGCGGCTGAACGCAGATATTTGGACACGTGGCGGATCGGCTACCGCTAAGCGAGCGGTAAACTCTGGACGACCCCCCTGTCACGGCGGCCGTAAAACCGTTAAATGCGGTGTGGTGGTGCCGAAGCCTCAGCAGCGTTAGGTGTTTCGCTGGCCGCTGACCGGGTCCGTCCTCCGCAGGTGGTTCATCGGCGACTGGTCGGACTGCAGCAAGACCTGCGACGGCGGCACGCGGTCTCGGACGGTCCTGTGCATCCGCCGCATCCGGGCGGCCGAGGAGGAGACCTTGGAGGACAGCCACTGTCTCACCCACCGGCCCGTGGAGAGAGAGGACTGCAACAGCGAGTCGTGCCCCCCGCAGTGGGTCACCCTGGACTGGTCGGAGGTGAGCGGCAGCGCAGAGCGGTGTGCAGCAGCGTGACCCGTCAGTTGTGCACATGCCGGCCTCACGTGCCCCCCCCCCCCCCCCCCCCCCCCCCCACCCCCCCCCCCCCCCCCCCCCCCCCCCCCCNCCCCCCCCCCCCCCCTTTCTCTAGTGCACCCCCAAGTGTGGCCCTGGGTTTAAGCACCGCATCGTGTTGTGCAAGAGCAGCGACCTGAGCAAGACGTTCCCCCCCGCGCACTGCCCTGAACACAGCCGGCCGCCGGTGCGCATCCGCTGCAGCCTGGGCCGCTGCCCCCCCCCGCGATGGATACCTGGAGAGTGGGGACAGGTAACCGCTCTGTCCGCCTCACCCGCTGTCCGCTGTCACCATAGAGACATAGCGGCCGCCCCCACCCCCCGCAGACGATCCTTCTCCGCTCCTCCTCGTCCGCCGCGCTCGTACGTTTTATTGTCGTGTTGATTCTCACAGAAAGCTTTAACCTTCCGGGACGCCATTTAACCCGTGACTCGTTCCGGAAGGATTTTAAAAGGTGCGTATTTTAGGCCCCTGTTAGCAGCCAGTGACCTCATTCTGCGGTGTTTCACCACACGCCGCAGCTGGAAGGGATGTGTTTGCGCTTCGCTCGGCCGGGAGGAGCTGCCGCTCGTGTTTGTTGGCCTGCGGCTTTCCTCCGTGGACTTTCGAGAGCCTCCCGGCGCGGTTACCGATCTCAGTTAGTTCGCTTTCGCTTTGAACCGAGGTGCGGTCGTCGGTTTGGCCGTGAGATTTGGCGCGACCGGCTCGAGGAGACCTGCCCTCAGAAAGGAACAGTCTCCGACTTGCACCCCGCTCCGCGCCAGAGCAGGATTTCCCCGGCGAAACGTCGCCTCCGGACAAACTGGAACGACACCTTTAGTTCTGCGTATTTATCTGTGAGAATCCCCGGTGTTTTGGTCAACGGTCAATTTAATTTACATTTGGATGATAAACGCGGGCCTTCGGGCGGCGTGACGCGTCGGGAGCGTGCGAGCGGCGGGGAAGGCGCCCCCCTTGTTTCAAGTTTATCTCCGCCGCCGGACAAGGCCGCGTCTGCGGGCGTTTTGAGAAGGAGACGAGACGAGGTTCTGGCCGGTCCCGCGCCGCTGTTTTCTTGTACTGTTGTTGACTGAAAGCCAAAAAAGGTCAGTTTGCGACATTTAACCGTGTCGATTCGACGGGACCGAAAAACATTGTCGAGCTTCACTCGAGACCGGCTGGAACGCGTGGGGGGGCACGTTCCCTCTGCCCGCCTAGTCACGTCTGTGATTTATTGTAATATTAAGACTTTAATAACATTTGACCCTCAATGCTTGTTGGATTAATGCCCCCCCTCGCCCCCGCCGAGTGAAGGAGAAAGAAAGCCGTTGTTTGGTGGAATGGAAGGCGAACGCGACCTGCACAGGTGTGCTGGGATTGTCCCGCCTGGCGCGAGCCTCACTCCCTTCCCATCCCTTCCTTTAGTCCTCGGGCCGTCCGGGCTACAGATGTGGGGGACGTCAGGCTGCGACAACCCCCCCCCCCCCCCTTTCCCAGCCCAGTTGCTGAGGGACCAACTTCTCTGGACCTGTGAGGTCAAAAAGGTCGTTGGTTTAAATCCCGCTTAAGGCCCCTCACTGACCCGGACCATCTGTCAGGCCCCAAACCGGCTCACTAAATAAAGGTGGTTTCAGCGCGGAGGATGAAAGGCCGCTGATCCGGGATTACCGGCAGCTCATTAGACGCAGGCTGTAAGTGAGCGGTCTTACCGAACGCATTACTTCAGGAAACCTTCGCCTTTATTCTTTTACTTTCTTAGTACCCCCCCCCAGCAAACTGCAGCCGGAGGTGGTCAGCAACGCAGTCGCAGCTGCTGCTCAAGTTTTAATACAAACAAAACAGAGGGTAGGAAACGGTGCCGGGGACAGGGGCGAGGCGCTGAGACGGTTTGACGGTTGCTGGCCCCCCCCAAGTCACTAAGACTCTGCGTCCCCAGAAAGGACGGCATTTTCGCACCCAGGCATCCTGCACGCTGTGATGTGTGCGGGGCGCCGCGGGGCGCCGCGCCGCTGCTCCTGTGTGACGATGTGTGTCGGCTGTGTGTCGCAGTGCTCTGCGCAGTGCGGACTCGGCCAGCAGATGCGCACCGTGCAGTGCCTCTCCTACACGGGGCAGCCCTCCGGCGAGTGCGCCGAGTCCCTGCGGCCCCCCGCCATGCAACAGTGCGAGAGCAAGTGTGATGCCACGCCCATCTCCAACGGCGACGGTGAGTTTCCCTCCTCCCGCCTTTCGGACCATCGCCACACGTAGGAAAAGGGCTTAAAAACCCCCAGCGGGGGCCTCTAAAGAACGAACCACGACACGTAAAAACCCGTTTTTAAGGAACTGTAACTCTCACCCCCAGTGTTTTGTGACATTTTGTGACATTTTTCACCTGTTGTCTTTGGGGTTGTACAGCTAGTCAACTGGGAGTGCATTTGCGGTTGTGAAAATGAAGTTTTTGCAGAAGCGGGACGTGCCCTGCGGACGCGTTAAACACGGGGCGGTTCGAAGGGAACTAAGGCAGTTGTAGCCGAGGTGATTCCGGACGACGCGCTGCGAAGAAGCAGAAAGGGGCCGAGGGCGACGCCGGGGCTGGGAGGACGCGACACACTCGCGTTTCTTCACGCCGGCATCCCGACCCCAGAGAAACGTTTCCGATCGCGGAGCTCTGACCACATTAGCGCGAAGCCAACGGTTCCCGGACCGTCGGCGGGGGGTGGATTGTCTATTTTTTTACGCCGCCCTCACAGACGCCCCAACGGCCTAATAAGGGAAGACGCTCTGATCGCGATAAATCCGTCTCGCCGGACGTGAATCCGGGGACGTCTCCGTGTCGCCGTCACCAAAGCCTCCGGCGGCTTATCTAGCGGGTCGCGCTTGTGGCCGGGGGGCCCGCGAGTCCGCGGGGAGTATCCGGCGAACTTTGCCGAAAGAACGTGCCAGAGCCGTTTACGTGACGCCTGGGAGATGATTCAGTTCGGAACTGACCGCCAACTTAAACTCGAGGACCTCGAGGCGGCCGGTCGGCCCGCTCTCGGCGTCCGGCTTCCCCGCCGAGCGCCGCCGGTTTCGGGAGGGAAGAGAACGAGACGGCAACGCGGGTCCGACGGAGGTGCCGGGACCTGGCGAAGAGGCAGGCGGGGGGGTGGGGGGGGGATCGCCGGACCCTTCCGGGAGGATCTGTGTTTTTTCCGGCGACAGATGTGGTTCCAGAGCAGGAAAGTCTCGGTGGCGCGAGCAGCTTTTCTTTTTAAAGAAAATGATCCACATGTGTCCGCTGCCTCTTTTTTATCACGTGACCTTTTTCAAAACCCTAATCAGTCTTCTTTTCCAGGATCTTTTTTTGTTTTTCACACTCCGTAAGAAGCCGTGAGTATAATTTATTAGCTCTGGAAAGCACTCGCAGGTTGCCTCACTCGACATCTATGCGTAATGTATGAGTGTGTTTCAGATATGAACTTGTGTTGCTGGGTTGTTCTGGACGCGTGACCGATTTTTGGGGGTTTGCACACCGCGTTGCTTCGCTCGCTGGTGGAAGATAAACCAGCGGGAACGCGCTCCCGACTCCCCGCCCCCTGCGCTGACATCAGCGGCAGCCGAGCAATAATTACACTTTAAATTTCGCAGATCCTTTGCGAGAAGAAGCCTTTGGCCTCCTGCAGAAGAATGTTGAGATAAACCAGTCCCCATAGCCGTACGGTAGTGCAGGTTCAGCCAGCAGAGCGTTTGATAACAAAACGACGCGGAAATTCCCCGGAGCGTCGATCCGCACGAAGGAACGGANGGGGGGGGGGGGGGGGGGGGGGGGGGGGGGGTGCAGGAGCTCGAATCGAGATGGTTGGGCGCACGTCCCTCTCTGCGACCGCATGCCTTTTGTAGGACGTCTTACTCGGGCTCTAACTGTCTGCGTGTCTCTCTCTCCCTCTCCTTGCCCCCCCCCCCCGACCCCCGGCCAGAATGCAAAGACGTAAACAAGGTGGCATATTGCCCACTGGTGCTGAAGTTCAAGTTCTGCAGCCGTGCGTATTTTAGGCAGATGTGCTGCAAGACGTGCCAAGGACACTGACCCACAGCGCAAGCGAGAAAGGGAGGGAGCGGGAGAGGAGACGGCCGAGGAGGAACGCGCCTCTCGCACCTGCGGCCCCCTCCCGCCTTTTCGCCATCCTGTGGAAATCTAAACCACTGCTCAGCCCCCGCTGACGCATCTGTCTTATTGTCACTTCTGTGAAGTGGGAACTTAGGTGATTGTTGCTGTCGAGGTTATTTTATTATAATAATAATAATGATGGTTATGACTGTTTGTTTTGTTTGTGAATTTTGATCAAAAGTGCTGGACACGTCTGACCCACCCGCTTTAGGACAGTCGTACAAGGTAGGCAGTGGGTGGAGGGCGGAGGGAACCCCCCCCCCCCCCCCCCCCCCCCCCCCCCCCCCCCCCCCCCCCCCCCCCCCCCCCCCCCCCNACCCCCCCCCCCCCCCCCCGAGACACACCACTGCCACCCCCCCAAGGACCGAAGAAGCCCGCCGAGTCGGACTGAGAGGATTCTTCACGGTCTTGTAAATACACACGGCTGTCCAGCGAAACGTCGCCCTGGAATCTGAAAAAACGCGTCTTTTGCGCTGATAAAATCGAGAAAAAGAAGAAAAAACCCGTCGAACGTGTTTGAAATGTCCGCACGAACTCTCCGGCGGTTCAGTGGGTCCGGAAAAAAGCTGGTATGATACCGACTGTTTATTTGTTGTTTTCGTTTCTCCTTTTTTTTTCTAAAGAGAAAGCATGTTGTCTACATTGTTCGTCCTCCCAGGTTTGCCCCCTTCCTGTCAGTGTCGGCAGGTCAGCAGCCAGACCACACAGACGTTCTGCAGATGCACCGCTTGGCCCGGGACCACCGGGCTAGAGAGCGGACCTTAGAGAAACGCGAAAGACGGGAGAAAAAAACAACAGGGAGAATCTGCTGAGTCGGTTGTCGAAGGGCTCGTCCTCAGGCTCGGCGTCGGGGGTCGGGGGACCAAACCAAAAAAAAGAAAGAAATTAAGTCAACGGGTTCCAGATGTCCAAACACGAGGAGACACCTGGTTTAATAAGCAGACGGCGAGAGCGTCCGCATTACGGGCGGGTCGCGTAGCCTCGGCGACAGGGGCGTAGCTCGAGCTGCCGAGTCTCGGGCCTCTTCAGCTTCCGCCTTTCGCTCTGTGTCCGGAAACCGACTCTGTCCGCCGGGTGTCTGTGCGCGTCTGCTGGGCGGGGTGTTTTCCGGAAGCTGCGGCGTTAAGCGCGTTTCGCCATCGTGTTTATTCCCCGGCATCTGGCGAACGTTGCAGCCGTGTTACGTGTGCGGCGGCTCGCGTGTGATCCGGGATAGAACTCCGCCGGGTTTTCCTCGCTCACCTCCGCCGCTTCTGACCTCCCCGGACGTCGGCACGGCCGCCGCACCCACCGGGTGCGATTTTTCTCCGACTACCTCCCGGCGCCACGTAAGCCGATCGTCGCCTCGACCGCTTCGCCCGCTCCGTCCGCCGTTCTCCGGTCCCCGTCGGACCTCCTCTGGACGCGAGGACCCTGCCCCGGTGCTACGCGGATCTGTGCGGGCGACGGGCGGCGACGCGCTTCTCAAGAGCGGCGGGCCGAGGTCCCCGGCGAACTCCCGGCCGTCGCGCCGCCTTCCTTTCTGCTCACCTTTACCTCACGCCGGGGGTTCGGCAGGAGACCGGACCCCGCGCCCCGTCGACGCCCCCCGAGAAGAAGGAGGTGCGCGGCAAAGGCGTCTTCGCACTGAGGTCACGCGGCTCAGCGTCGAAAACCAGACAAGAAAAACGACGGGAGGGCGTCGGATCCACCGCCGAACGCTGAAACGTGTCGCGATGGCGCCGCGTTTCCCTTTTCGCTGCTGTGAAGTGGAAGTGGGCTGTTGGGTAACCCGGGGGGGCGGCGGGGGGGCAGCAGAAGCGACAGTCAAGTGTGTCGACGTTCAGTGTAAGTTTACAACATTCGGTGGAGGGACTTTTCTCCAGAAAGTTTGCAGATATCATCAATGAAACTGGTACCACAGCTGTGAACTCTGATGTTTGAATGTTACGTTTGTTTATCCTTTACCTGCAGAAGAAAAAAAAACGTTTTTTGTGATTTTTTTTTTTTTTTTTTTTAGTTGCTTGTATTTTATATTCAGTATTAAAGTGTTTCACTGTTACTGTTTTCAGTTGTAAATTATAATCTAATTTATTACGATGTTTCACTTGTCATTTATTTCACTGCATGCAGTTGAGGTTCGAGTCGTGGACGGGGGGGGGGGGGNGGGGGGGGGGGGTCGATGCTGTGAGATTTTTCCCAAAGCAACCTGCTTTAAAATAGGTGCTTCAGGACAATAAAATGAGCCAATTGTGAAGGTGTTTGGTGTTTTTTCGGGTTTTGCAGAAGAAACGGTGTCCTGCTGCGTGACGCGCCGCAGACACACGTCTTCAGATGTAGGTTTTCGATGCCCGTTCTTCAGACACGTCTCTTCCAGAAGCAGTAAACGTGTGTAAAATACGACCGGCGTGGCTGGTGCTGAAAGCAAGTCGAAAACTCTCTCCAGAGGCTGTGGTGTTCAGATTCACTTTGAAATTGTAAAAACTTTCTGTCAATACAGTGAGCGAACAATTGTGTGTTTTAGAGGATTTTTATGGACTCGCCGGCTGCCAATACCAACCTTACAAAATTCGCCTTATAAGTCTCCTCACGTCGTGCGCAGCGGTGCTGCCCGTGAGATACAGCCAGATCCAGCTCTTCTGAGGCCGACAGTGGCTGTTTGGACGTCACTTCCTCTTGACAACCTTCCTCTCCACCTTCATCTCCATCCTCCTCTCAACCTTCATCTCCACCCTCCTCTCGACCTTCCTCTCAACCCTCCTCTCCACCTTCATCTCCATCCTCCTCTCGACCTTCCTCTCAACCCTCCTCTCCACCTTCATCTCCATCCTCCTCTCGACCTTCCTCTCAACCCTCCTCTCCACCTTCATCTCCATCCTCCTCTCAACCTTACTCTCAACCCTCCTCTCCACCTTCATCTCCATCCTCCTCTCCACCCTCCTCTCCACCTTCATCTCCATCCTCCTCTCCACCCTCCTCTCGACCTTCCTCTCAACCCTCCTCTCCACCTTCATCTCACCCTTCCTCTCCCCCTTCACTTTCCTCTCAATCCTGCTCTCAACCTTCATCTCCACCCTCCTCTCTTCCTTCATCTCCACCCTCCTCTCGACCTTCCTCTCAACCTTCCTCTCCACCTTCATCTCCATCCTCCTCTCGACCTTCCTCTCAACCCTCCTCTCCACCTTCATCTCCATCCTCCTCTCAACCTTCCTCTCAACCCTCCTCTCCACCTTCATCTCCATCCTCCTCTCACCCTTCCTCTCCCCCTTCACTTTCCTCTCAATCCTCCTCTCCACCTTCATCTCCATCCTCCTCTCAACCCTCCTCTCCACCTTCCTCTCCATCCTCCTCTCAACCCTCCTCTCCACCTTCATCTCCATCCTCCTCTCAACCTTCCTCTCCCCCTTCACTTTCCTCTCAATCCTCCTCTCCACCTTCATCTCCATCCTCCTCTCAACCTTACTCTCAACCCTCCTCTCGACCTTCTTCTCCACCTTCATCTCCACCCTCCTCTCAACCTTCTTCTCCACCCTCCTCTCCACCTTCATCTCCATCCTCCTCTCACCCTTCCTCTCCCCCTTCACTTTCCTCTCAATCCTCCTCTCCACCTTCATCTCCATCCTCCTCTCCACCCTCCTCTTAATCTGTCTAGGATCCATCATTTAAGATTCTTCCACAGGCTCAGTTGTTAAAAGTTCTCAAAGAGATGCTTTGGATGCATCTAAATCCTTTAGTATGAAACTTCTTGACAACGTGCCTCAAATGGAACTCAGCCGTGGGGTTTCTGCCAGTTCGTTTTGACTCTGAGGCCTCTTTTGGGGCTCATGTGTCTCTGGCTCTTTGTTAGTTGTCACTAAAGCCACCGGTTTGTCACCAGCAGGCTGCCGACTGCGTTCGTCTCCAGCTTAGAAACGCCCCTTTTGATCCACATCAGCTTACAGGAAGGGCAAATTTCACTCAAACCTGCTGTGGATTCTTACAACCTGTATGACTCTGTGCTCTTGGACACAGTTGACACATTATTCTATACGAGTGACACATCGAGTGCGAGATGTTAAATCTTTCGTAAGACCGGTGGAAGACCTGGCTCATCACCAGACGTTTGCGGCTTCCAGAGCCGGTCGGGCTGCTTTCTCCGTCTCGCTGTGGGACTCGGCGAAGGCAGCTAAGCTCCCCCAGTGAAACTTCCAGCTATGTGAGGAATGCGTTAATCTGTAATCGAAGATACGCCAAGACGGCGTTCGGAACGGGACGCGTTGCCATGTTTAACTACGTACGGTAGCAACTATTTTTAAAATGTGCTTTGATTAAACGGTTTTATCTAAACCAGACAGGTACGAAGCGGCGTGGATAATGAGGGCTGGCAAGCAGAGCCCCGCGAGCTCCATTCCAACATTCTCTGGGTGTTCATTTCTAGACTTTCTCAACGTGCCACATTTTTCAGTCTCCTCCAAGGACGGGCCCATGCGGCGGCCTGCTGCCAGTCTGTGGTTTTCCTGGCCGGGGAGCAAAATTTCATTCTCTACCCATCATCGCTGGAACGGTACAGGTGGTCTCCAACCCCCCGCAGGAGGCACGGCGTGGTGGGGGGGGGGGGGTGCCAGATCGTGACTCGACCAGCCCGAAGCCACCATCCAGACCCGTAACCACAGGCCAGTGAGCTGCCAGGGCCTCGCTGCTGGAATGATGACACATCAGTTTCAAATACACTCCAAATTCCTGCGGCCCCCCACAATGTGTTTGCTTTTGTCTAAATCATTCAGCTTCAAATTTCAAAAAAAAGGAACTGGGAAGCAGTAGTTTTTATTTTTCTTTTTTTTTGGGGGGGGGGGCAGTTTTTTTTTTAGACCTATATATACAATAACCGTTTTGACTTTACGGCCACAACGCAAAATGATTTCTCGAAAGCCCCCTCCCCCCCGCGGTGAAACATGATAAACGCCAGTCAAGCAGCCTAATGCTTTTCTACATGGAGATGAAACAGCTTCGCAGATGTCCAGGCTGCAAGTGCCTCCAGCTTCGTTCAGAGACGGCGAGGCTTTCGCTCCAGCTACTAAGTAATGAATTCTAAATAAACGTGATCTGCTCCTCTGGGCTGGAGGAGTCGACCTCCACATGCCAACGCCGGGCCTCACGTTACGGGTACCGGCCATTCTGTTTTGTCTAATCTAACCAGTTTAGAATACCTGAACGTCTGGCCGGGCTTCTGAATCAATGGCTCGCTGTGCCTCGGTTCCATTGGCCCCGTACCCCTGAAGACGGAGGGAAGTCGTCTCGGAAAAAAACGTGCCGACGCTGGAGAAGGTCGAGCGTCGACCATCTCAGCAGCCGCCCTCCCTCCTCGCTTGGTGAGACTCCACCGTTTGGACGCCCAGTCAAAAGAACAACCGAAGCGATCAGGAGATCAGAACCCGGGGAATTTCAACGTTCTTCTGCTCCACGGCCACGGACGGGAGGGGGATCCGCCGGTGGGGGAAATAACGGTATCGGAAACTACTAGATGTTGCAGTTTGTTGGCGTTGCTCAGTAAGACACGTGGGCCTGTAGCAGACAACACCTTCACGTAGCTTAGTGGCAATTTGTTTACAGGGTTTAAAGAAAACTACAACTCTGGATGGACTGAGAGATGCTGCACCTGCAAGATGAGTAGAGGCTGAGTTGCAGGTGAGGATGAAACACTGTGCTGCTGGAGTTTTGTAGGAAATGTTTAGAAAGTCCAGTAGCAGCAAGTTAGCAGCACTACAGGCAGTGATGGACTAACCTGTACGGCGATGATCCAGCACAGCGGCTCGGAAAGTCCACACGGCCAGAAGGTCCGGGAGGATCATTTATGATCTACAGCATCACTTTCTGGATGCAGATATTTGTTCGGTCGCATCAGACACCCTCTCAGGACGCGGCCTTGTATGTCGCCTTCGTAATTTCTCCTCAGCATTTGCACGGTATGAAATACGAAGATGAACAGAAACAATTACCGTATTTTCCGGATTATAAAGGGCTGTTTGTGTTTTTCTCGCCGTGCAGGTGGAACTTCTACTCTAAACCGATAAAAAAGCTGCATACGATCTGCTGTGTGGTGCAACGCGCTACCTGTCGGGGGACTTTTGTCAGTCGAGAGGCACGATAGGCCTAAAATGGTGCCAACAAAAAGCGGAAGAAGCTGCGGAGGCGAGTTCTGGAGTTGCGCCTCGAAGGGTCCGCGGCTGAAAACCGCGCAGGACGGCGAACGAGGACTCGGGCGGGTTCGTCATACGTGACGCCGTGTCTCGCGCTTCAACATCCGCGTTGCGTTTGTCTACCGGCGACATCGAGGCCTGTGGGCGACCGATTCCTCCGGCGCTGCTGCCAGAGCGACGTTTGGTTTTGGGCGGAAACGCGACTGTCGAACGGAGTTAAGGAGCCGCGTGAGGTTGCTGCCAGATCCACAGGGTCACGAACACGAGCGCAGGAGCCGCCCGGCCAACCCTTTCGGGCCACGTGAGGCTCGTGCTCCGCTGCGGCTCGTCTTCCATTTTTTTCTTTCATTTTTTGGGTGCTTGACTCATTCTCCAGAGAGACTTATAACCCAGGAAACACGGTATATATTTTGTGTGAGTGATTTTCACCGATAAAACCCCGTTTCCAAAGAGCAGCAGCTCATCTAGAGGTCGGCGAGTTCTTGATAAGACGGTGTGGGAGGGAGAAGAACCAGACAGAAATTCTCCAGTCATACTTTCCTTTAAATGGGCCGATAAAAATAGGCATTAAAAGAGACAGACGCAGCCGCTCGACACGATAAGGCGAGAGCCTCCGTCTCCGAGACAAACGGTTTCTCGCCATCTTTTTTACGATTGCTAAACTAACCGAGTAGCCTGACCAGACCCTGCAGAATCACTCGCTGGGGGATCTGCTGCCCACCCGGGCGGGGCGGTGGCGAGCAGCATTGTTCTACTCGGGAGCCGCAGGCGGAAACACGGCCGTTTCTCACGCTCCTCCGAGAAGAACCGAACGTGTGGAATTCCTGACCCTTCTGGCTTGGCTGGGTCGAGCACACAGCCCAAAGATGGTCACTTGGAGACGGGGGGGGTTAAGACGCCACTCGGCGACGAAGACTGGCTTTAATCTCCATCGCTTCCAGGTCCGAGTCCTCTGTTAACACCCGTGGGAGATGCCGTGACAGATAACAGGTGAAAGGAAGACAATGACATCTGCCTGGCTGGGAGAGACGAGGAAACGGCTGTGGGCTCAGCAAGGGCTCAGGAGATAAGGAGGAAAGAAGCGGTTAGAAGCTAAACAGGCGCAGATGCCGATAACCGGCCCCTCGCTGCCCGGCTGCGGAAAGGACAGTGCCAGCGACGACCGTCTCTCCGCGGGAAAAGGGGACCTGGGGGTGGCAGCGGGGGGTTGCATTTCAGGGACGGATCCTTGAAGCTTCCTGCGGCCAACCGGGGGGGAGCTGAAGCGCTTTTACCCCCCGTGTGGTCAGTGCCCGGTGGCCCAGTGACCCCAAGAAGCTTCGCTTCAGAACCCGAATCGCTGTCGCTTTTTTCCGCTCCTCCTTCCTCCTCCACCGCGAAGCCGAGCGGCGAACGACTCGCGTGGAGATCAAACGCCAACTCACCGGTGAGCTGCGCTCCGAGGCTGAGCAACATCTGCCTTCTTTCAAGCGCCTAGACAGCATATTTTACCTTTTTAAGCCGGGAGAACTTGGCGGTTTTCAAATACGCCGTGACCCGTGATTCAGTCGCGTCTGCTTTTCCTTCCTGGCGCTGCCCGTGTCCGAGGTCTGCAGAGAGGTCCCGCAGAACAGGAGGGGCCCCACTGGGACGGCGAGCTTCTCGCTAGACCTTTCAAAACACCGATAAACTGTTGCCGAAGGACAGAGAACTATGGGTGCAGAACCACGGTGCTTGTTTACACGGGACAATGAGCTGCGCGTCGTCGCGGTCGTTCGTTTTCGCGCGTAAATGTTGTCGCGACAGATGGAACAAACTGTTGCTGTAGATGGTGTGAAAGCATCTCAGCTCCTGAACCAAGACCAGCCCTGTTCTGCTGTTCTCCACAAACCCTCGCGTGTCTCCGTTTGCTACAGCCAAGCAGCTCCTGTTTTTCCGCCCGTTTATCGCTTACCTTTTACACCCGTGTTTTATCCCCATGTTTTACAGCCACCTTTCATGTGCTGCGATGTGATCTTAGAAAGTTAGTTTTGCCTAAACGTCTAAGCAAATCGTGCGAATTGCGACAGGCGGCGGGAGACGGATGAATGAAGAGCGGTAAGACGTTTCACTCCTGTTCTAAAGAATAATCTCACCTTCAGTCCGGGGGGGGTATCGGCACAGACCGCAGCTCAGCTGCCGTGATTACCAACAGTAAAGCTGTTTTACAAGGTTCTTGCAACATTAGATGTTTGTTTCTACATCCCGCCCTTCCGATGAGTCTCAGCACAACTCAGACGATGAAATGTTCAAAATACTGAGTCACCTTGTAGCTTTTTGTTAGTCCGCTGAAATAAACATGTTTTCATTCCCATATTTTACTTAAACGTTTTACTGTCTATAAAACACGATTTAGGGTTTGTATTGATGTCTTGTTGCCATGAGGAATCAAATAAATTTGGGTTCTGAAACATAAACGCTCACATTCCATTGCAAGTACAGGTTTTACAGACTCTTTCTACAGCTTTTTTATTACCCCTGGACTGCGAGACACTAAAGAACAGAGGGATGGAAGAGTCGCCTCGTGTCCCCTGCTGCTTCTCCAAGGACGGAGAAGTAAGTGGATTACGGGCAGTAAAATCAATACCCAATCGTGCAGACGGCCGAAGCGAAGCCAGGTCCGCGGAGCTCGAAGCCAGAAGGTCTGGGGAGGCTGGGCGACCCGCAGACTCGCCTCAGGCCGAGAGCGCGTGGAGCTGGAGAAGCGCGGCGGGGGGGTGGTCTGGGGGATTCCTAATTTTTGGCAAGCAGTTGTTAATTTCCATCTGCTGCAATTACACCTCCGTTCCTCTGCTTCTCAGTCTCCTGCTTCATCAGAAAGGAAGCTGCTGAGAAATAGAACCGGGGCGACTTAGCCCACATCTCGGACGGCAGTCAGGGGGCCTCTGAAGGACAGAACAAGGATGCTGTCTTTCTAATTCAATCAAAGACGTGTCCAATAGACTTTATGGACAGAAAATCCTTTATTAACTTGATAAATAAACAAAAGGAGCAGGAAAGTGGAACCCGGGCAGATGAGCTGCTGGCCAACTGCACCTCTCCTGTCCGCTGCTGTTTCTCAACCCAGCAAAGTCGCACAGAGAAGAGATTCAAAAAAAAGACAGACGGAAGAAAGTGCAGCTCAGGTGAACCTGGGATCTGGCGGCCATTAAGAGGGAACGTTTTACCGAATTTGGAAAAAAATGTTCTGTGTGATACAGGCAAACAACAGAAAAACACAGCAGTTAGACCAGGTGCCAGGTGGAAACAAGAGTAAAACAGGCACAATTATTTTTGGTGGTGGGTCTAAAACATGGCAAAATGTGGGTGTAAAACCTGGGTGTAAAACATGGCAAAATGTGGGTGTAAAACCTGGGTGTAAAATGTGGCAAAATGTGGGTGTAAAACCTGGGTGTAAAATCCGGGTGTAAAATGTGGCAAAAGGTGGTTGAAAAAGGTGGGTGTAAAACCTGGGTGTAAAATGTGGGAAAAGGTGGGTGCAAAAGCCAGGTGTAAAACAGGAGCTGCTCCGATGTCAGTACAGAACCTCTGTGCTCTGATGTCGGCCGCAGCAGTTTGTTAGAAGTGTTGGTTTTGTTTGTCGGTTTCTGAGACGGCGACTTTGCTCAGTTCACGACAAACCCGGGCGAAATTGAACAGAAATGTATGGAGCAGAAAAAAGAGGAGAGCGAATGAATGGAAACGCTGCTCTGAGCCAATAGAAGATCAGCAGCCACTTGTTTCCTGACCATCAATCTTTCTTTTACCACGACCTGAGGCCTGGTCCTCACATACAGCCTCACAGGTCACATTCCGCAGATCATAATCTCCTCTGTGTGTGTGTGTGTGTGTGTGTGTGCGCTGGCAGACTGAGAAACAAACCCCTTTTGCAGTTCGTGCTTCATGCAGAAAAATAACAGTCTTCTCTGTAGCCCTTGGATTCTCTGAAACAAAAAGCCGAAAAATCCAAAATGGCAGCTCGGCTCCACTAGAAGCACACGTGCGCTTTTCAGATCCTGCTGCACACTGAAAAAGTGCTACATTATCAGAAAACAAATGGAAAAGGAAGCGACGGTGTGAAAAAGCACACGATCAAAGCGAAGGTGAAATTTCATCCCGGTTAATTCCGCAAACAACCTTTACTCTTCAGCAAGTGGTCGTTGTAAATACTGCCCTTAAAGCCAGACATATGAAAAGGAGTCCTGGTGTTTATCGACTGCCAGATGCTGGAGGATCGAAGGCTGGAACCACCACCCCTGCTGGTTGTGACACGTTCGAGACTGAGTGGAGGACAACATCGCATCCGTTAAGGAAAATTCCCCAACATTTGGCCAGTAGATGTTATCGAGGATCCATCTACACGACCCATCTGACCGTGTGTGAGAGGATGAGGTCCCTCTGGGAAAAAACCCTTTTACAGTTGGCCGAGGAACCGCTTTCCGTCGCAGACAACAGCGGAGCCTTTATTCCCTGCATGAAGTTCACTGCGAGCCTGATGAGGCGGAACCTTCTTCACCCTCCAACAGCTCACGTCCCAGTTTGGCCGGTTCGGCTGGTCTGCGGCAGGAATCGGGTGTCCCCGCGACGCTTTTGGAGACGTCCGGCACTTCCGTCTTCTGGCTCCACACATCTTGTTTGGCTGTGAAAAACACGGACGGTCGTTCTGAGGCGAAAGACCTGATGTTGCTCTTAAGACGAGAGCAGCTCCTTGTGACTCAAAACAAAAAAAAACAGAGGAGGTGCAGGACTGAGACCACGTTTCGCCGCTCCGAATCCTCAGCACACACCTGCTGCGCCTCACACTCCTCTCTGGCCGTCTCTTTTCCTGCTGTGTAAGGAAAGCAGACGTCTGACAGGATCCGCCGCGCTCCGGAAGGCCCCGTCCGGCGGTCTCCATCGCGGCAGCAGGTTTCTGGGAGGCCGCCAGGGTCAGGTTGCCTCCGACGGATCCGTCTTCCATCTCAACACCATCTTTTCCTCAGACGTTTTGCGACCCCCAACCCAAACAGTGTCACGCTAATTGATTTGAAACCGGAGACGACTGCAAACATTTCCTCAGAAGCGGCGCAAAGACATGTGTTTTTCGACGGTATCGGAAAAACAGCAGAGGACTAAGAATCGGTTCCACAGCTGTGTCTCTCAGCAGCTCCTGCTACTGACTGCGCTTGATAAAGCGCCACTATAACCACTTTTCAGGAAGACCCCAAAAAAAAAACAGGACCTCCTCCTATGCTGATGTACGACTACATTTTCTCCTCCGGGTTACAAAAGGACATTTTTTACCGGGAAAAAAGTCAAATGACCCTCACTTACAAACAGAACCTGGGGGGTCTCTGGCAATCCGCCGTCTCGGTCCAACACCTTAACCTGCGGCCGCTGCCACACGTGAAATACGGTGGAGAAACGTGAGCGACTGACGAAAATCTTCACTCCGTCGAGACCACCGGCGTGACTTTGACTCCATTTGCTTGTTGTTCCCCCCTGGTTTGTGTTTGATACACAAACCTGCAAACGTTCCTCATTCGGAGCAGCGGGTAGCGAAAAGCTGCGGAGAAGCTCCTCCGCGAAGCCGCATCCGCATCCCGAGCGAATCTCCGCTACCGCGAGACGTCCGCGAGGCGACTTAGCGGGTCGCGAACACGAGCCGAGACCCCGGAGCCGATCGAACGTTCCGCTTCCAGAGAGGATCAAAACGTAAACGGCTTGTTCGCCGCTCCAAGTCCTCGGAGCATCTCGCTTTTCATCCTGGGCCGGTGTCCAGTGGTTTACTCTGGTGTCACACGACAGTTTAATGAGAATTTAGTTCTGAGTGTTTTGCCAAGAAGGTGAACAAAAGACAACATGGTGTCCAAGACCCGCAGGATGTCGATACCGAAGTTTCCGCTTCCAGACGCGGCCACGCATTCGCAGGATCCAACAATCGGTCGTAATGTTTAAAAATGTTAGACGTACGTAAAAATAAATCTTGGCAACGGACGGCGCGCAAATAAATCTCCGCTCGAACCTCCCTGGCAGGATCGGTGGCGGACAGCAGCGCCAGCCGAGTCGCGGCGGACGTTGCTGGTTCCTGCGCCTCCTGCAACACCGACACTTGCGCACTTTTCCCACGACATTTCCCGCATTTTGTCGTGCGCCCGCTTTCGAGGCCACCTAAAAACGGCGCCTTAAGCGAAAGGCTTGGCGTGAATAAAACGGGTCGCGACCGCGGCCGAAGCGGGGAAGTATTTTCGGCGACATCGTTCATCGGGGAAGGCACTTGAAGGCGGCGCTCCAGCGACCTCCCGCTCAGCTTGGTCTGTGAAGTTCGCTTCGGGCGGCAGGATAATGAAGACGCCTTTGGAGCAGCTGAGACACTAAGTGTAACAAAGCCAAATAAACCGATTCATTAATTTCAAAAACACCGCAGCAGCTACTTCCAGAAAACCGAATCGGGGGGACGGTGGAAAAACCGATCAGAAGCCGCTATAAGGAACCCGCTGGGTTTGGATCCGGGGGACGTTTTTCGGAATCCCACGTAAAGCTCACCTACGAAGGTCTTACGGGTTTTAAATAGAACTCTGTACGCCAGTCTGCGTCTTTTCCTCCTCAGCCCAGCCAGGCCTTAAATGGAAGTATTTTTACAGCCTCCAACCGGTAGGTTAGATAACCACCGTTCGGGGCATAATTTAGTGCAAAATGTTGGTTGGGTCCGAGGTTAAATATTTTTGAGGTTTCCTTCTCCGGGTTTAACCTTGGTCTTTCTTGTAGGAAGGGGCTTAATTTATTGTTTTGACTGGTTGCTTTCGACGCTTCGACGTTTCGGGGGAAACAGAAGTCGTTCCTGGTCGTCCAGGTCCTCTGCGTTTGCGAGCTGCTTGTTCAGGATTCCACGTCTGGCAGCAACCAGGGAAGAGGACGGGTGTTATTTCTAATGCTCCGGCCTCTGTCTAAAAGCATAAATGCATACAGATCCCCAATCTCACGCACACTTTCCCCCTCTAATCGTTTTGCCACCTCATTCGCTCCCCGTTTCTCCACATATCAACCCTTAATGAAGTTCCTCCAGGCTTTCGAGCTCAACAACCAGGGGCATTAATACCAGGGCTTTTTTTGAAACTTCATTGACAGAATCCATCCATCCATCCATCCATCCATCCATCCATCCATCCATCCATCCATCCATCCATCCATCATCGCAGTGGCAAAATGCAACGTGTTACATGAGCCCTTCCTTCGTGCTCCAGGCCTCAAAACACAAGACCGCAGATAAATAGGCAGAAAGTGACGTCAGAGGTTAAAAAAACCCTCCAATTTCACAAGAAGACATCAAACATAATTGCATGACAATACATGGCAGAGCTGAGAATGTTTTACAAACACACACACACACACACACACACACACCGTGATGAATGCTGTGGAAACTACTGTACAACAGATTATCCTGCACTAAAAATGCTGACTACGAGGAAAAATTACTGGGATTAGATTTGCCACATTGACTCTGTTTATTTTCTTTGATAGCTTCAGAAAACCCCCAGGAACAGACAGAATTTGTGAGCAAAAATTTAAAAAAAAAAAAAAAACGAAGCAGTGGCAACAACATAAAGAAAGCACCAGAAACCGTGACTACGGGTCATCAGACGGCTCCGCTTCGGGACAAAGTCGCCCGAAACAAACATCTCTGTAACACGGAGGGAAGCCCAGGCGGACGTGGGAAGATGAATGACGAACTCCACACACGCTGAGCCGGACTCAAACCTGCACCCAAACAGCTGAGATGACGAACAGTTATGAAGGCCAAGCGTATTGAAGGGACAGAACTGGGACTCCAGGTCCTGCTATCAGGATGATTCTCATGGCTCACCAGCTCAGACTGAGCCAGAAGCTGTACTGTGTTCTTCAGAAGGTCCCTGTGAAGCCAGGACCTTGGCCACACAGACTGTCCCTCACGGATGCCACTGAAGGACCTGAGAGCTTCAGGTGCTGGCTTGAGGTTGGGTCGGGAATGAGACCTGCCCCTGATTCCTTGTGTCACTTCAGTATGAGCCACCTGGACACATCTTGAAGAGTCTGAGAAAGAAAAGCTGCCGGCGTAATATCTTTAAAAAGAACCATTCAACCTGACTCGTCCCTGCTGAGGAAGGACTGGTGATACAGATGTGCTCAACTGCTACTGGCAGGTCTGCGGTCCAGGCTGTTACGTGCCACCTGCCTTCTTCTAAGGCCTCCTGTTCGTTCACTTCATTATTCAGATCCATGAGTACCATGACTAGGGAATAAAAGGTCCCTCATAAACACCAGAGATGCGGCTACTCAGTAGCCATGAAAAATGAGAAAATTGAGGTCATGAAGAGATGCCCACGATCCACATCAGTACAAAAGTATTAAGGGGGCCCAAGGTGGCCAAGGAAACATTCCCACACCCTGCCACGATCAGCCTCAACTGTAGACACAGATCAGGTTGGGTTCATGGCTTCACGCTGTTTATGCTAAATTCTGACCCGACATCAGCGCAGAAATCAAGATTCACCAGACGTTTTTCCAATCTTCAGCCATCCAGTTTAGCTGATCCAGTGTCCACTGTAGCCTCAGCTTCCTGTGCTTGACTGACACGAGTGGAGCTCAATGTGGTCGTCTGCTCTTGTTGCCCATCCAGCTCAAGGTTGGACGTGTTGGGCATTCAGAGATGCTTTTCTGTGGTTATTTGAGTTACTGTAGCCTTTCTGTCAGTTCAGACCAGTCTAGGTTGACGTGAACTTCCACTGAAGCTCACGACCCGGGTCGGCGTGATTTTATGCTGCTGCCACAGGGTTGGCCAATCGGATAACTGGGTGAACGAGTGCAGGCGTTCCTAATAAAGTGGTCAGTGAGAGTAGGTGAACCTAACAAACTCGCACTTCAGTGTAGACCCATAGCAGCAGCACGATGTCCTTTCCTAGGTGGAGGTATCGGGTGACGGAGCACTTACCTTAATTCAGCGCCACTCAGAGCTTCCAGGCAATCGGCGAGATTAGGACTTAATGCAATTCTGCAGTACATCTGCAGCGCCCAGGGACCCGGTGGACGACCTGTCAACTTCACACACTTCCAGGAGCAGAAAACGTCTAGAACACATTATGGTAATAGGAGGGAAGGTTTGCATCCATTTAAGCACCATTTTGCCCTGAAGACCTTCTAAGACCTTGGGCCTGGATAAACCTGGGGAGAGGAGCAGTTTCTGAAACACCCAAACCTGGCACTCTGCAACGCTTCAGGACATACGAAACCACCACAAGGTGAGATGTTCTGTTTTTCAAACTGTCAACAAGAAAAAAAGCATTTTCTTCATTGTCACCTCCGTCATTGTTCTCTGCGCTTGAGGGTTGTGGGTCGCCACTGATGAGCTTCCCTCTGTCCCTCATGAGCAGCTCATCTTTGATGTGGCAAAGGGCAAACCCTCCCACCCGTGGATGTCGTCTTCCGTTCCTCGGAAGGTCTGACGGTTTCTTCAGTTGGGTCACACACCTTCTCACTGGTGGCGAAATCCTTGCGTGAGACGTGTAGGACGTTCAGGTAGCGTCTCATCTCCACGGCCTCGGCCCGCATCCGTTTACTGACCGCGCGGGTCCATATCTCAGAGACTTTGAGAAGAAATGACAGCGCAGACGTCTGGCTTTGGAGCTGAGAGAGACGTTTCAGATGTTCCAGATGATTTGTCAGCCTTGCCAGCGCTGCTGCTTTCTGGGAAATTGCAGACAATGGTCTGGACCCCCTCATCTGTGACAGTCGCACCCAAGTGCTTTAAAGCTGGTTACTGATTCAAACTCTTGGCCTCAGACGCTGACTTTTGTTTTTGATGGCATTCACGCAGTCGCGTACCTAAGTCATTTGGCCTGGGAGGGGGGGGCTTTTCCTCTGCACCCCCACTTCACTGTGCAGCAAAATAATTTATAGTAATAACCATACATAAGTCATCATGATGATGCACATTTTATTGCCTCCAGCTGTGCAGCCCCCAGCACACCCCGCCGTACCTCTTCTTCATCCTCGTCGCAGCAGGGTAGCTTAATGGGAGTCCATTTCTGAGGTCTTCTGGTAGAACGGGGGCTTCATTCTCCACCCTCATTCCTTCTTCACTCACTATCCCCATAAAGACGACTTCTCCTCTCCAGCACCTCACACCTGACCAGCAGACGCTCCCCTGCTTCATGCGTACTTTGACTGCTTGTTTCCTGCTTCTTCATTTTGCTGTCAGTTTGTTACTTACCTGCCCAATGTGTCCAAAGCGGGGTACTTCACCCCAGCTTTACAGCGTAAGTCGCTGACTCAGCGGTGCAGGACGCAGGGCCTGAAATGTCCACCTTGGGGTCGCGGGTACACGTTCTGAACCTTCCAACAACGAATCGGCACAACAGAAGTATGGACGTCCCAGCATTACCATCAGAAGGCAGTACTGGGTACGAATAAGTGGACGGAGAGAAGGTGCTGGACGTTTCGAAAGAGGTTCCACCATATAAAGCAGGAGGGACGAAGGCCGCTGCACTGCATTCATACACGGAATCATAAATATACAGGCCGAGTATAAAGGGAGCTACACATCAAATTACAAGCAAGGGGTGAAAAGCTGAGATGAAAAACAAATTTCCTGCAGGCAGGCCGACATCTTTACGGCCCCCCGTTTCTATGCGTCTGCTTCAGACGAGCGCTGGAGAGCAACCTCCTCGTAATATGCGAGAAGCTGTGATTTGACTTTAAAAAAATCACAAGAACTGTCTGTGCCGGGTGTGTAGATGACCGCTGGTGAACACATGAAAGCTGGAGACCCCAGACAGGATAAAGATCATTTTCACAACCCAGCGACCGAGGCGACGGCGAGCAGGCGGGGATGTTAGAAGTTGGGGCCGAAGGACTCCGGCTATCTCAGCTGTTTCGAATTTGCGTTGACTTGGCTGTGCCGCTCTCGCGGTGTAACATTAACTCTCCTTCCTTTTCCGTACGAAAATGTAAGCGTGATCCCAGAAGAGCAGTAAAAACCCAAAGTGCTGGCCAAGCGGTGCTCCTGGTTACACATGGTGGTGGTAGATCATTTACACAAACCCAGCCAGTCCTGGCATCCAGAGGCAAGACCGCGGATTCTGCTCCTTCTGCAGCAGGACAGCCAGTCGCTTTGTAGTCACATAACGTCCGCTTGTGTCGCTCTCCCTGTCGTTCCGGAACTGACCGAGTCGTCTCCTGCTCAGTTAAGCAGCTGCGCACGCTCTGCGCACTGTGTGCTGACACAAGGTTTTTAACAGTAAAAAATGATAATAATTCTATCCACTGTCCCCATTAAGCAAAAAAAAACCGTAGAAAATACAATAAAAGCCTAAAATAGTGCAACGAGGCGGGTCCGAAATATTCCATCACACCAGACGCAGGGTCACATTGTCGAGAGGTTAATGAAAAACAATATTGTTCACTCATCCAGTTAAGGGGGGGAAAGGGTTTCATTTATTTTCTTTCATTAGATGGTAGGAAATAGACTTTATTAGAGACAAAATGTGCACGTGACAAATGCGATCTGTGCTAATCCCTCGGCATCGGAAATCTCCACTTCCAAATTTTCGCTAAAGCGGCACTTGAAAATTCATAGTTAAATATTGGGATCTAAATGGAAACTGAAATGAATTTAAAAAAAAAAAATCAACAAATGGCGCCCAGAACCATCCGGTGTGCTGTAATGTAAGAAATATTGCAATAAACTGTATTATAGAGTGTTTGCACGGCGTCACCACATTCACTGTGATTTAAGGTGGATAATCCAGCCCGATTCCCATCTGTCCTCAGCGAGGGAAGGATTTTCACACAACCTTGCTGGACACGACAACTTTATAAGAAGTTTTAGGCCGAGAAAACACAACGATCTCTTTCATTGTGCAGCACCACCGTGACGTCGACAGGAGCGTCACTCCACCACAACTGAAGACGCCGTTACAGGTTATAAGGAGATTTCTGAAAGACAATTACTGGGCAAACAAAGTTCTATTTTGTTTCTTTTTTTCACCCCACATCCACCACCCACCCCCTTCAGACCCCTGACAGAACCTCGCAGACGTGGCAGGTGAGATAATTGGTGTGGATTCCGACACAGCTAACTGATGGGGGGGTCGTCGTTCACCTGCTTCGTGTTCAGGGTAATTGAGACAGTCGATATAAAAGGGGATTTTCTGGGTCCTGTTTTGACCTGTGGGGGTTGTGCACACGCGGGGGGGTTGTTTGGGGTTCTGGGTTTTATTTTCCATCACCAGTTATCACTTTAATATTTGCACTCTCTTTGCAGGTGGTCCCACCCAGGCTGCTGTTCTTTCCTGTCTGGTTCTTTCAGACCAGGGTTCGATACTATGTGTGGGTTGGGGGTGGGGGTCTTTGGTGTGTTGTGATGTTTATTTGGGCCAGGGGGGGGACTTGTGACCAGTGATGACGCAGAGGTTTGTTTAACCAACACTTACAGCCGAGTTGGTCACTCGTCTTATTCTGCTGTTTTATGCTCCCCGTTTACTGCCACCATATACTGGGGGGCCGAGGTGTTTTCCTGCGGTAAAGTGTGGCATGACATGCTGTACGCCGTTTACCATGATTTCCGCACCTTTGATGTGGCGTGAAGTCACGTGGGGGGTAAATGCAGGCGGCGGAGGATCGTCTGCTCAGGTGGCCTCTTCCCTGTCGCCGGTGACTCCAGGGGCCCTGGATGGCTCAGCCTTGTCTTAAGAACTAGTGTTTAAACTTTTTTTTTTGTCTGAGTTCTCAAATACCAATAAACCTGCTTTTACCACTAACCACACCTGACTTGTACTGGTCTAGTTCCACAGGTCCTTACACCTGTACCTGTGAGGCTTGGTCGCCCACCTGAGTTAAATGTACAACATTAGGTGTCTTCCCACTAGGTAACTGGCGTTAAACATGGTTTATAGGCGTTTCTGATGGATTGGAACAGCATTTTTATTTTTTGCCCCCCCAAAAACGGGGCTTTTGGTGCCTGACCTTCTTGCAGGAAGAGCTTGGATTCAGATAACAGGTAACTGAGAAAAATGGCCGATTCAGACGTTCACAAGTCAAATTATTCTTAGTTCTCTACTGGATTAGATGCAACTACGTTAAAACATTTAAAATGAAGTCAGCGACGTCCTCCTGATCAGAAGAACCGAGTGACTCCCAAACAAGTCTCTTCCTAACCCCACCCCGGGAGGCCAGCAGCAAATCGCTTTACATCTCGATGCATGTTCTCATGGGGTTTTAATATATTTTAACTGAAGTATCTCAGAAGGAAACATCCGTTTTTTGGCTCTCTCCTCTCTTCTATGCTGTCACTTTGTTTCAGAAATCCAGGGCTAATAACTACCTCCTAATTTTGAGCATTTGGTTGCAAAACTGTACATACATACAAATGCTGGTAAACCTGGAAAACAATTGAATATATTCATTTTTCTTCAAGGTAGTATTTAAAAAAAAAAAAAAAAAACCCAGTGGAGCAAGTTCCAGAACTGATGGGTAGATTAACTTCACTCTGCACTACAGAATTATAGGTTGTCAGGGAAGAATGCAAGGACGTGTTTCATAACAATCGTAAATTTATTGAGCGATGCCCTTTCCTGATAAACAGAGCTGAACAATGCGAGCATCAAACTTATGACATCAGCAGCTGAGTCGCTGAAAAAGCAGTGAAATTTACAGATGGACGATAAGGGAGACAAATCCAAACTCTAAAGTACGCAAGTCACACGGCTGACTGAAAACTGGCTCGCGGACACACTGGATTTATACTGGGATTCGTTTTTTCCCCCCGCAGGACTGTTGTCTATTTACTTCAGTCTGCCGAATTTCAGAAGCCAGGACCATAAATGAAACGCAACAGAATTAAACATTTACACATACATTTACGACTGATTTCAGGGATATGTTAACAAAAGCGCAAACTGGTTGCACAGACAGGGTTTAAAATATTGATGGGAGGTGGGGGGGGGGGGGTGTAGCCAATGACCTTGCAGAAGGTCCCTCTTAAAGGGTCTTCTCTCTGTCCACGTGACACAAGGCGGCGTTCAGTGGTTCCCGACGCCGAGGGCAGAAACGTCCCGCAGCCGGCAGGTTCTCTGTGGGTAGATGCGTATCGCAACACGGCGCCGATCTCACGTCGCAGAATCTGTCGACTCTGAACCGTTCTGCAAAACGGTCCAGTCTGTTCCGCGAACGTGCCGCAGCGAGGCCAACGCGTTTGGGTCCACCTCATCTCCGCGCCTTCTTCTCCTTCATGATCTTCTTGCTCTCCTCCCTCCTGCGCTTGTTGACGGGGTTGCGAGGGTCATAGATCTCGAAGGTGTCCTCGTCCTGCATGTTGGCGTCCTTCACCTTCCTGCTCTGCTCATCGAAGTGCAACACGTGTGCCATCCTACATCACACAGACAGATCAGGCTTGCAACCCAGGTCCGGGATACCCGTGAACCACTACGCAACTGTTAGACCAACGTCTTGGAGAAAGAAACAAACGCTACCTTTGGGTATGGTATGACGAGAAAAACAGCGCGGTAAGTTCTGGAAAGGGTTTTATCGGTTGACGTCAGTGAGATACGTTGAAACCTCGCAAAAGGAAAAGTATTCGGTCTGTCAGGGTTTTACAGCAAACCCACCAAAGTAGACGTGTAGACGGTTAGATTCAAATTTACTTTATGCTACAGAACTACAGTCGCCTTTGACTACTGGTGGTCGATCACCTGCAATTTATCTCCTATTTCAGTCTCCTATCGAGCGAGTAAAGGAGTTCTCCACGGGAAGGTGGTACATACACATGGAGATATGGGCGCTGTGTCGGCAGTTTGTCACTTTGTACAACACGAGGGGCAACTTATATGAAGGCTTCTTGACTTGAGCGCCGCTCTGTATAAACGTACAGCGTTGTCTTGACAACAGCAATGGATGAGACTCATCTAAACAGAAAAAACGCATCGCTGGGTGTATGCCGAACGTCAAGAAGGCAAAGAAACACTGACCTCACCAAACCGCCACCTTTTTTCCGTGGCCCTGTCAGCCCTTCTTCCCTGTACTTGCCAGCACGTCCCCTAGAGCTGCCCAGTCCAGCCTGGGTCCAGCCGGGAGAGGCAAATGGAGCCCAGAAACGAAAGCTGGTTCTGGCCACACATCGATCATCAAGGAACCCCTAGTGGAGACCATCTGGGAGGGGGACTTTTCCTCATAACGGAGAAAATCGGTAATGCGATTCTTCACCTTCACGCTACGCACCGAGTTACTCATATACGTGTGTTATCGGAAGCAAAATGACTTGCTACATTTTTACCGGGGTAATTCAGGGTAAAGTGCCTTGCCCGAGGGTGCTGCAGTGGTAAAAGGGAGTAGGACCTCAACATGGCACTACCTGCTCAGGATTTACCTCAGGTACAGCATAGAGCGTCTCCACCCAAGCAAACCTAACGGGACTGAAACTGTAACTAACACACGACACAAAACATTCCGTTTTGCCGGTGAGATGCACATCACATCTACCAGACATTTGCTGTTATCCTTCTTTCTGCTGTTAGCAGGTAACGGCACGCGATGCAGACTGGTGAGAAGTCCGCGCTGAAAGGGAGAGCGGCGGCGCGGCGCTGAGAAGATCT
The DNA here is from genome assembly GCA_900497675.1 of Arapaima gigas. NCBI lineage: Eukaryota > Metazoa > Chordata > Actinopteri > Osteoglossiformes > Osteoglossidae > Arapaima > Arapaima gigas. The sequence goes on along the minus strand of UFQX01000169.1, from coordinate 179,819 downwards.
GCCAGAGGGATTAGCACTCGGTGCGTTTCGCGTCCGTCAGATCAGCCGGAATGGCGCGGCTTTGCTCGGACGGCCCCGACGCGCTCCCGCCGCGAGTGAAAGCAGGCTCTGATAATTTGTCTAGCAGCCCTGACGACGATGACCCCCCCAAGCACCACCGGCGGCTTAGCTGCACGATCCCCGCCGCTCCCCTCGCACTTATCTAACCGGGCGCTTAACGCCCCCCTGCGCTGCCCTGATGAAGAATTCAGAACACTTCCCAAATTTATTTTTCTTCACGTTTGAAGGGCCAGATTGGGGTGGGGGAGGCAGTCAAGGGGGGCCTGTGGTGTTGGTGGGGGGTGGGGGGGAGTGGGCCCCAGCTTCTTTGAGATGGCTTTGTAGACACAGACACAGATGGAACAGTTTACACTTCTGGCCCAGACTTGACTTCCAATGTCTGACCTGTCGTAACCCGTGTTCCGTTCACGGGGTGCAGCGATCACTCTGAAGGCAGGCGGCGCAGATTCCAGCCTCCCCCCGGTGCTTTCTGGGAGACCAAAGTCTGCCTCCCCCCACCCACCCACCCACCCAGCGCTCGTCCTAGGCCTTCACTGGAGCATATTTTGACTGAGGTAAGTAAGCAACGTCCTGGCAGGGTTGGACACAAATGGTCAGCCCACAGCCTGGTTTAAGCGGTTTAGAGACCCTCTGTTATGCAGGTGGCTCCCGGATGGAAAAATGAATTTTCTGTGATTTACAGCCTTAAAATTTAAACACTTTTTTCAAACAAACACAGAAGCCCGTCCTCGTAGGATGATGAAACCGAAAGCCTCTTCAGTCAAAGCGTATTTCCTGTTCCCGTCTCGCTAATCTCCACGAAGGTAAATGATAGACCGACGCGAAAGACCAGCTTTATCCCTTTGCCTGTCAGCGCCGCTTCTCCGCATCGAATCCAAATCTTTAAGTCTGTGATCCCTCCTAAATAACAAAGATAGCCAGGAGATCTACATTTCTGCCACGAGGCATTCTCTAAAAAATATGTTCCCAAATGTATTCCCCGTGTTTGATTGCCGCAATATTCGACCGTGATGGATAAAAATGAACACACGCATCAACGGCAGCAGAACCTCCAGGGAACAGCAAGCCACGTGTCTGTTCGATCAGCGACGTCCCCAGAGGTCCGGCAGCACCGACTGTCCCTTCGATAGAAGTCCAATAGAAGGCCCCACGAGCAGAAATATATACGTTGAAGTAAGCAAATTCTTGCTGCACCTTTTTTTTTTATGGCACCGGCTTGTATTTTTTTTTTAAACCCGGAATCGCGCTGCAGGTTCTAGCAGCGCCTTCGAAATATCAGCCCGATATGCTTTAGCGCAGCGAGACCTTGGATACGTATCAACACCGAAGTGAAATGCAAAACGGGAACGTGTGTGACGGGTAAATCAAACTGAGAAATATATCTTTTTAACCAGGCCTTGAAGCGGGACAGATGCAGAGTCCCTAACAGGTTTACAAAGAACCGTCGACCAGAAAAGGTCCTTTTGTTTCTAGGTTTTCAGACAGGGGAAGACGAGAGAGTCCCCACGAGCTTCGAAAACGTCCTCGCCAACCAAGCTGACGCGTAAACACTGTCACCGCGGCTGTCAGACTGCTTTAGCCTGCACGTTCCCCATATAGCAGCAACTCTGCCAGAAGTCGACTGTTTGGACTGGAACTGCCGCCATTGGCCGGTGTGAACTAATAGTGTGGTAGTCGCTCATTTTCTGCTTCAAAGGCACATGCAGGATGAAGTCAGGGAGACTTCAGACTCGGGAAGAACTACTGCAGCTCGCTGAACGCACACCAAGGATAACATTTATTTCGGCGATGGGAGATTTGACGAAATGTCAGTTTAAACGGAATGTCCGCGCTGAACGTACACGACTGCATTCAAACAAAGCAGCAGGGAAAACGTCTCAAATTATTACGTCTGGCTGTAGAAGTTCAGTGCAAATATAACGTAATTCGGTTACGTTCACCGTTCGCTTGTGACCGTTCGGTGTGTAAGTGCCCTGCATGTGTCCGCAGGTGACGGCTCGAGACTTCGGTTCTTCCTTAACCCTCAATGCCTGGGGGAGGTACGTTTCTGGGACCCCACACCACCCCAAAATAATAAGTTCTGAGGTCCAAAAGTGAGATAATCGAGACAATCTTTTACAACCTAAGACTCGTAAGAAATGGTTGGATTAAACAATAAAGATGTTCTCAACATTGTCTTCAGCTATTTAAAAAAATTGTATAATGCTTTATTATTATTATTATTATTATTATTAGCAAAAGCGATGGTTCAAGGCGATTTTAAAACATTCAAAATGTTTTTTCCCCCCATCCGCCCGTTCGTCATCGCTGACCGCTTAATCCTCGGCGGAGACCTGGAGGTCCAGAGCCTATCCTGGAATCACTGGACGCTTTGCTATAAAAGTGCATCCAGATGGGACTCCAGTGCATCACAAGTTGGCCACACACGCACACACTTTAGGCCATTTAGTTACCAATTAATGTGAAACACATGTCTGTGGACTGCGAAAATTAACCCACATAGACACAGGGAAATCATGCAAACTCCACACAGACTGAGCTGGATTCGAACTCACGCCCATGTGAGGCAGCAGCGCTGCTCGCTGAGCCACCATCCCGTCCTCTTTCAACTTTTGATTCCAAATATTTTTAATGAATTTTACCTTGTAGAAAATTACGTTTAAATAAAAGAAAAAATTAACACGAAAAAGTGACAACACCTTAAAACACCTTAAATCAACGCTCATCTGATCTTCAAGCCTCAAAACTTGTTTTGCGGTGGGGTGGGATCCACTTGTATTCAAGGGTTTTAATGTGATCGTCATTTCCTTATTTTCACATCTCAACAGGAGAACAAACGGGCACAGGAGGGCTTCTGACGCAGCTATCTAGGAAGTAGCCGGAGGCTGGAGAATTCAGCAGCAAATAATGATCTAAAATGTGTACATTTCAACACCAGAACGTGTTTCTGAACAATGCAAAAACACAGCTGAGCTGCTGACATTCAATATGTGCATCAACTGAGATGTCCTTCATTATGATATAATCCATGCAAATACGCTGCCAACAGTTTGAATATAGAGGACGACCGAAAAGGAACGAAACACTTTCATAAAGGCAGTATCATATCAACATGTGGTCTAACTTTCAAGCGCCTGAATCTACTGAAAAAATTTTTTACGGTAAAATTTGGTGCGTACGCTGCGGTGTCTCGGTTCACGGCCGACTGTCTTACTTCTTGCCCGATACTGTAGAATTCAAAGTCTGTGAAAGTTAAACAAACACTAAATCGGTCCCCTTGTGTCAAAGCTCTTTGTATAATACAGCTGAACGGAGCCCCTGCCAAAGCCCACAAGAAGGAACAAACACCACATTAATCATTAAGGTAACAAAAAAACAACCAGATTTAATCCTTCGTATTTAATTGGGTGCGAAACATGAGCCGGTAGACTTAATATTTGCTCAGTAAGACGGCTGTAATTGACTGCGGAGCGAGTCTGCTGACAAGTTAATCATTTCATTTTCTCCTTCGTCATACTTCCATCGTAAGGTAGCGCTGAGTGACGGGAATGTCCTCGGAGACAAAGGGCTGAGAGCAACTTCCCCAAAGACAGAAACACCTCATATGCAGACAGTCCAAAAGCACTGTGATTTTATACAACCCAATTAAGCAAGCTCCAGTGAAGGGAAAAAGGAGATCATACGGAACTCATCGAGTCAGATTTTCCATCTAATCTATATTCGGGACTTACTGTTGATTTGGGGGGGAAAAAGTAAGTTAAACTAAATACAATCTGTAGCGGCTACATCGGACCGAGCGGGTATCTTCCAGACTGTGCAGCGAGAGAAGAGAGGATGGATTTCCTGCTTTCTGACCCCCAATTGGCAGACGCTATGTTGAGGGATGTGTTCTGCATGCCCTATGTTATAACAAACCAGCGCGCCTGGCCAGCCACCGGACCAACGGGACAGCGCCCCCCCCCCCGCAACCTCGTCCGGATGATTATTTGTTTTGCAGACTGGCTGGGGGACTCGGAGATTCACAAACAGCCATTTCAGCATTGGGAAAACAAACGGGAGCGAGCATTCTGTTGAAACGGTGTCGGCGATATCCGCAGCTAAACGTCCCGTCTTTCTAGCTCCCGAGGGATCCCCTCGAGGAGAACGACGGCGCTTTGCCATTGCCTGGCCATGCCAGCGTCTTTCCCAATAACACTGTCTGGTGATTCACTTCTCCGTATCTATGGAAATTAAAAGAGATGCAGAAAAACTGACTGCAACTGGCTTATGAACGTTTTTAAAGGGGAAATGTACAGCAGTGAATAAATTAACAGATCCTGAAACCATTGTGAAAAGGGAGTAAATCCTGTTTACCTAACATTATATGCATTGTAACTGTAGGGTAGAGCTGTTGGACAAAACTAACGTTGGGAATATGCTGCCCAATATTAATCGTACATACAGTATATATGATTAATTTTTAAATAACTTAAATGTGACGAAGACTTTTAGTTTTAAGCTTTTGTTCCAGAGGAGCCTTGAATAGTGGTGTTTTTTTCCCCAGCTATTACACTACAAATCATTATTTAATTTTCCATCTGTCTGCAGTAACACCTTGTCCATTTTGCTACTCACTGAATACCTGTAACAGCAAAAAGATCGGCAAAGGCGTGTGTTCATTTTGTCCCTTAAAAGTGAATTTTGGCGTCACTTTTATTAAACCATTATCGAGACAATCCTATCGGCTTTCTGAGAAAAACACGATTCCGGTTCCACAATATATTGAGCCTTGCATTAATGTTTTGCTGTTTATATGTTGAAATACGCAACTTGTTCAACTAAATCACAGGAAATGAATTAGCAACTGGCCAGGAACAGAAGGCAGGACGCAGGATTCCAAGTTGCCCCAGGATGAAGACCAACGTAGACCAATCACGATCTCCAGGCACAATTTTTTACCCTCTGAAAACAAGAGCACTGGCTGTCATGACCAAGAACCCGTACAGTGGAAAAATCTGTGTATGTGCCACTGAAAATGCCGCAACATGCCAAAACGTGCGCATATATCTTCCCTCCTCATCTCCTTTCCCTGGCTTCCCGTAGCTACGGCCTACAAGATGGGCAAAGGATCAGCAGCGCAATACCTGCAGGACCTGATCGTTCCCAAACACTCCTGAAAGAGCAGGGGTCCAAAATCTGAACTTGACAGGTTTTTCGTTCTGGCTCTAATGTGGTGGAATGAGCTGCTTCTCTTCCTCAGAATTTCTGAATCCCTTCCAGCACTCAATAAGGGTCTCAAAACCACGTCTTTAAATTCACCTGCAACTTCATCTGCAAGGGTCTGCTAAATGAATAAGTACATGTACTGATTCCTTTTAGCTAGATGCTGGTAACTGTGCCCTGCTGGGTCTTGGAGTGTAGACGTCTGTGATTACAGCTCACACCCAATGGTTTTAGCCCGCTATCCAAGTCACACAAATATAATGGAAGAAATATGGAGGAAACCTTAATTGCATTAATTTTGAGAAAACAAATACTTTTGTGGCGTATTAGCAATTTGGTTTCTGCCAAGTTGAGAAGAAAGAGCTTAAGGAGCACGATAAATGTCTGTGTGGGAGTAGAGAGAAGGGGGAAAGCACTTACCATCCCCTGTCGTCGTCCTCTGCCAGCTCCTCGACGTCCTCCTCTGGCACGTCAGGGGTTTCGGAGATTGCTGTCGACAGCTTGGATTTGAATCGATCTAAGAGGGCCAGTGTCTGAAACAAAAAAAAAAAAAAACAAAAAAACAAACACATTAAAAAAAAAAAAAAAAAACATAAGATGAAGTAATGTTGTATTGCTGATTTGTGTGCCCTGTTTTCTGGATATTGATACAAAAGCTTTTTGCCTAACTAATCGTGGCTTCAGGCTGACCCATTCGACAGGAATCGTGTGGCTCGAGCTAAATCACAAGGCGTTTTGGTACCTGGGCTTCTCTGGAGGACCCCTTCTTGAGCTTTTGTTTCCGAAGTTCCTCGTACTTCTTCCTTTCCTCCAGGTACTCAGCGACTGCTTCATTGGGTGCCTTTGTGTCACCTTCAACAATAGAGGCATTCCAGTTTTAGCTTATAAAATCTCCCGGACGTTCCTCTTCAGCCAGCATCATCAAACCCGAGTGACCCCTCCAAAAGCCTAGCAAAAATTTCCACAAGACACATTCCACAGAAAAATCAACTGAAAACCCGGTTTAACTTGAAATGACATATAGAGGTAAACAACATCAAATTACAATATTTGAGTCCAACTGATGTATGAGATGTATAATTGCTACTAAGTCAGTTTTCCAATGACTTTTTGACAATTTAGGCACATAAAATATATCACCCGCAAAGACACCACCATGTCATTACTGGAGGCCAATGATTCACTAATTCGAACATGGAGTCCGTTTCTTTCAACCTGACACTTGTAAATACGATTTGGGCAAAATGTGCCATGTGTTAACAATTTATGGGAATAAACAATTAAGAATTACAAAATTAAAATATTTTTGGACCTTAAAAAAAAAAAAAAAAAAAAAAAAAAAAAAAATACATATAAACAGTACACAGACAGGACCAGGGGGCTCATGTCACAGACCAGCTCATCCTTTTNAAAAAAAAAAAAAAAAAAAAAAAAAAAAAAACTTTCCATACTTTAAGTTCTCTTATGCAAAAGATTAGTCTGTTTTGAGTGTAGAGTTGTTCTTCCAAGTGTTCCTTGTTGAAAACTTAGGAAGACATTTTAGGAGTTAGGAATTTCGTAACTTTGTCTGCCAGACAGAACCCGGTTACAAAGCGATAACTACACATCTACACATAGTGTGAGAAGTGTACTTTTTAAATTACTGCCACGTATGTCATTTTGGGTTTCAGCAAATCTTCTTAAGTAAATGCTGATCACGTGGTTACATTCGATTTAAAAAATACACCTGTAGCTAAAGTAACCTGAAAAAAAAAATATTTCCCAATTTAAGGCAATTATCCAGCTGTGAAAACAGACAGACATCAGACAGAAGGCGGTCTAGAGAAAGGGTTGCTCTGTATTAGCTGTATGTTAGCGTTATGTGGCAGAGAGGCGATCTTAAAAGTGCGTCAACAGAATACCGATTATTACTTTGGTTGATACGGCAATACCAAACAAATCCTGCGAAGGAGAGCAAAACAGTATTTTGGGGATGCGTTTGGCTTCCCAGCCAACGTTGCGGCACACCGAGGACGCGGAGAAGGCGATCCCTCTGCACGTGAAAGTCAATGCTGGCACTATCGCCACGAGCAGTGTGAGGCTTGGGCTTGTCATTAGTTGGAGATTATCTCACACGTCTCTGGGGCGGCTTTCCGCTGCGATGCGAGGACAAGTTTCGGCATGGTGACAAACTGACAGTGGAACAACTACAAAGACTGGGAAGTAGATCTGAGGGCCGCGAACGACAGGCTCCCTGTATGACTGGGTGATCCCGTTTTCCCAAGGAATCGCTCATCGCGCTTCCAACATGCTGTAAATTCTGCGGGCAACGTGCTGATTTCAAAAGTGTCCTTGAAACAAATATGAGCTTTTTTCTAGGACTGTACCTCTGGGTAACAAGGGGAAAAAATGAGAAAACCAAAGTCCAAAGTGAGTAAGCTGTGTACGGTTATCTACGGTTACAAAAGCAACTGCTTACTTCTCACATTTTAAATTACTAGAAAGCCTAAATGTTCCAACGGTTAAGTCATCAACCAATATTTAAATGCAGTGGTTTATTCTGAGACTCCTGAATAGTAGTCCTTTCATGTCCGCTTTTAAAATGATTCATTCATGTGGATTATCCTTCGGTTTTTTTTTTCCCCCCCTTTCTCAGTGTTAGCGCTCATATGGAAAAAATTTAATTTTACTTAGCTGATGTCTTTGTCCGAAGCAACTTAACCGCGTTAGCCACACTAAACACCAGATTACTCGCAAACTTGGATCCTTCAATTGCAAGGCAACGGCACCGACGGCTGAGCTACCTGTGCGGCGCGGCACCGAAACCGCGGCTTCAGATGGTATAAGCAGCAGACAACAAACTCCAGACATGCTCGAGTTACTGGAGAATAACAAAACTCAAGACAGGTAGCACCAGAGACACAGAAGATTTATAACAAAAAGCTAAATGGGGTTTCAGGTCACTGGTCCTACTATTTTCCACAATGAAAAATGCATTCATGAGAAATAAATAAATAATGGGAATGAAAAAGTGCTATGTAAACAGGAGGAGACTGGACTGTACTCCTTCAGCGAATCCTAGCTTTTGAAGGGAAGCCAAAGAGAGGGAGTGCTCTGCAAACGGCAAAGGCCAAATCCGCAGGGACCGAGAGCCACCAGACGGGCACATCCGGGAACGCGACCGGACCAGACTGCTGGCCGTCTGACAGACTTTGCTCGGCTCTCAGCGCGACGGCTGTTCCTCTTGTCTCATTGTGTTCTTACCATCAAAATGACCTCCTGCAACTGTCAGTAAACTTTACACCCAACTGTCACGGAAAGTACACAAAAGGGACATTATATATAGAAACAGTGGACAGCATCGATTATGACTTTTAAAAGGAAGCTGAATGTCGTGCTATGAGGACCTCTTTAATTTGGTATTTTTATAAACTCATTTCTTAAAATAAGAGCTACTCGGGCTATTGAACTGGTTAACTATTTACATTCTGGGATTCTGTTCAAAAAAAATATGTAAGCAGAAAATAAAAAAGTCCCCGTAAAAACAGACACACACCATGAACAAACACAACCCATCTGATCATTAAGAACCACAGCGTGTGAAGAGCTGTGGAAGCAGCTGTGAGTAAAATGGCAATGTTTGCCTCTGGATATATATATATATATATATATATATATACACACATATTGCCTCAGTTAAAAAAAAAAAATAAAATACTATGTTCCCAAAACGCTTACAAAAGGCTAAAAACATTCGACTTCATTAGCTGTCAAAGGAGCAGGTCAGCTATGCAACAAATCACAAAGGCATCACATCACCGTGGAATAACAGCGGGGGGAAAAAAGAGGCAGAATAAGGGAACCTTTCATTGGATCTTGTCAAGACAAGAGTGGCTAAATTTGACAAAGGTGTGAAGTTTTCTTCAGGAGGGGGATTTCATTGTCAAACAAGGAGTGGAATCCCACAGGATATTTGCACTGTACCACTGTCATCATAACCCCGCAATTACAACAGCTTCAAAGGGAGACCTCGATCTCTCCGGATTCGGAGAAACGACCAAAAGCACTGTTACCCAACCTAGTAGCACTAAGTGAAATGTGTTTTAAAAAAAAAAAACAAAACTGCAGGCTCTTACACCTCAAATGAATCTGGGAAGCAGGTTTACCGTGCAAGTCTTGTGTTCTGCGTGTGATCGGGCCTGCCTTTAGTGTCCTTCTGTCTTCCTTGCCTGTAGATGTTCAGCGGGGATGCGTTCAACCCCTACGGGGAAGACCGCATTCTCCCGCTCCAGCTGTTGCCTCTAAATACCATCCTGCAATTTGATGGAGCTTTCTAACAGCATTCCTCATTTGACCTGTCACCCGAGACCGGGGAAGACTACAAATCAAGAGCCTTGTTGTGGCAACGTGCACGAGGAGGCCGTGAGCCCCGCTTGGTCGTCAAGGTGGTTTTCCGCACCTTGCCAATCACCACTCGTCCCGCAACGCCTCCAGCATCAGAAATCCTTTCACGCTTTCCCACACATCTGTGCAAAAAACCCGGAGCTCAAAAACGCTGCCCCGATCCGTCACTGCCGTTCAAATTGACAGGAGAGACGGCTGTGGCTGGACAGGAGGAGACCGGCACCGCGAGTCTCCCGAATGCTCTTCAGAAAAGACAAAGAATCAAACAGTAACGACATTTTCGTCAGTTATACACATTTCACACGGTATAACTACCACGTAGGGTTAAAATCATACATTTGCCTTTTTTTGCCGGGACAAACAAAATGTCCAACAACGTTATCCATAAAAATGTCCAGCAACGTGATTCATACGCAGATTAATTAACTAACCAGATTTAATTTTCCACTGTTTCCTCATAAGCAAATCTCATATACAACTGATCTTGCTTGTTCATGAGTGGTATGATGGGATTCCACAATGTGTCTGTGGGGACAATAATGTAAAATCCAGATGTGGGTTTAATCATTTTCATACAGAGTGGGTGAAAGAAAGCTGCAGTGTTAGTACAGACCACAAACAAAAAAGGAACAAGAAGCTTGTAATTTTATCACAAAATATGACACTGATCACGGGCAGTCCTAAATAAAAGGGAAAAAAACAAACCAAACCGACTGGGGAATAATAAATGTACTGCCGAATCCTCCGAACGGAAGATTTAGGGGACACCGAGAGACTAATTTAGACTTATAGAAAATCTGTCTTCATATTGGTTTTCTTTCCAGATTATAGGATGTAGGATAATTCAATAATGACCGAATGGACTTTCAAAGATTAGCAGGGTGCAAACCCCCCACTTCTTCTTTCTATTTTTCAACTGCTTGAGTGACAGGGCGCCACTGAAATAAAACACCCCACGCATACAGGCATACCCTATATAAATAACTCAAAGTGGTTAAAAAAAAAAATAAATAAATAAAATAAAAAATAAAAAAGGTTGCCACATCGTTTAGGGTGGGTATAAAATGGACAGTGTTTTTTAGTGTTTCCTTCTTATTTTTGGCACTCCGGGGGGTAAACCATGCCAAGAAAGAGAAAACCAGACTAGAGGAACATGCTATAATTTATGTCTTGAAAACTGAAGAGATGTCTGCTGCTCAGAAAGGTACAAATGTCTCTTTTAGCTGGCAAATTCTAAGGAGACGACTGGCTTTCTGCCGCTCGCTAAGTCACACCGGACACCAAACACCAGGAGAAGCGGGTCCCTGCTACTGGGGCGAGAGGCAGGAACACGTTTACATTCCTGTCTCGCTGCAGAGCTGACCATGAGGTCAGGGTGGGCTGGGATGTGGTGGGACAACTGTCAGAATGCTCCGTTTTCACTTCAACCGGGCACCTACGCTGCTGACACCAGCCCAGAGAAGAACCGTGCTTTATATCCATAACTCCGATGAACCCAATAAATCAGATATTTTCATGCAAGGACAGAAACATTTTTATTTTTCTTGGATCATCCACATGTGAAGTGCTTGGATACAAAGGCACCTACAGAGCTACAGAGGCCTCATATTCCGTTCTGTGTGGTCCCAGGTTTTTGTACTAAAAAATTACATTAACTTTGGTAATAATAACAGTAAAACCAACGACAATAATGATGATTTCTCTACTGCTGCCTTCCTCTGGTGTTGTGCCACCAACCACTGCGTACATGGTGAACATGGCTACTTGAAGAAGCCCATGACCCATCCTGGCCTAACAGCAGAGAGAGCGACTGTGATCCAAGCCAAACATGTGCATTACCAAAACCAGAATTCTACCCTCTGTAATTTCTTTCTCAAAAAAAGACAAAAGACAAATCAAGAGCAGCTCAAGTCCTTTGTGTATTTATCAATAGCATAATAGAGTTTGAGTCTGGCAGCCCGACAGCTTGGACGGGAATTTTTACTGACCATAATTTTACGCTTCCATTTATCAAAAGCCCTTCCAGAAAGTCTCTGGAAGGTGACAGCTTTGTAAACATACCAGTCTCCTGCCAACAACCAGTAATTTGAGAGTTGGTTGGATCTATTCTTTTCCCTCAGAGAACCGTCTTTTTAAACGCAAAAGTACAATTCCCCATTCTTTTTCCACGGGAATGTGAAGAATGTCAATAGTATTTTAAAGTGTATGGCTATATTTGTAGTGGAAAGACTTCTCCATTGTGTGCATTGTGGGCTAATCCAGTGTGGGCCAGGTTATAGATAGAATAAAAACAAGACCCCAAAAAAGGAAAACCTTGAGCAAGTCTAGCCGCTATACGTCTGGACACTGAATCTATAGTAACTGTCGGGGTGAGAGCCGGTCAGCCCCTCAGGTAACCGTAACAGTCCTGTCAAGCAGACGGTGATAAGCTTCCACAGTAGCCCTAAAGTAGCATAAGTGTGTCCTCCTTTGGGGACCGGCAGTATCTCCCTGGGAACAAGTGACATACAGCAGGCCGCATTCAACATTTATCCCTATGGCAGACATAAACATATAATTGTCAAACATTCGCCTTGACAAGTCCTGGATCAAGGCGCATTTTCCCCCCCATTTATCCTGATTTGTGTACAGTAAGTCTGAGTCAGTGACACAAACACAAATAGCTGCAAAGTGCTTAAAAGATGGCATATAAATACAAATAGGGGTGAATACACTCCTCTGTGTGCGTTTTTAGGTGTGTAAAACTGCTTTTAGTCACCCTAAATCAATAACTCAATTTATCTAAATCTTTTCAAGGTATCGGTTGGGGGGGGGGGGGGGCTATCCACAGCGGGAAGATTATCGTCACAATTCTTACGACCTCAGCCATGNGGGGGGGGGGGGGGGGGGGGGGGGGGGCTATCCACAGCGGGAAGATTATCGTCACAATTCTTACGACCTCAGCCATGGGTTTTGCAGGCGAAAAATAAAAAAACATCTATATAGTGTACAGTGTATGAAAATGCAGTGACAATTCAGAAAATTTAATTCCAAAGTGTCTTATTTCTGAATAACAGACATAGAAATATAGTTGTATTTTAATAAAATGAATGGTGGGCTTGCTGATGTCTTCATAAAGGTGTCAGAAAACATATCATGGGCAAGCTATGAAAGAATGAGATTGTAAGAAATTTGTATTTTCACCAAGCAAAAGTGGGAATTTTCCATGAATATTCTGAGGTTGGGTGGAATTGAGAAAATGACTAAGTGAATTAGTTGAAATATTCATTTTGCGAAGCTGCCATTCCAAAAACATCAAGGAAGAGTTTTAGTTTGTTCCAAAAAAGTTGCTCTGCAAACATCTTCCCTATAAATGCAGTCATAGGAAGAGGTTCTGCTTTAGTAGCAAAGCAACATGTTGCTTGATTTAGTTAAGATATTCTGACCAAAACACAGATGGGGGGGGGGGCACTACAGGTATGACGGTTAACCACGAGGTTCCTTCTGCAAAAACACCATGACAAACAACAGGTTCTCTGAGCAACATCTAAAATGCCTGGCTCCATCCCAAGAACAGACTAACCCGTACAGAAAGTAGCACACACTTTGGAATGAAGTCATATGAACTCGTGACCCACGCAGAAGATAAGGATTAACCTTATCTTTTGCAACTTTTTAAACTTTGTAAAAAGGCAAACAATCAGCAAACAGCTGGGACAATAAACTACCAAAAATCCAACACCACAGGAGTAAAATGAGCTACTATTTTGATGCTTTTAAGCTTATAAGCAGCTCCTGTGGACCTTAAAATACCCATCTTAAAAATACAATAAATATAAACTTTTAACTCGGAGGTTCTCATCCTTTTCTAAGCCATGAAAGAGGTAGCAAAACTACATCATAAATAGTAATAAAAAGGCATATTTCTACTTTAACTTTTATTTAGTGACGCAGTGTTATTTTCCAAGCAGATCTGAGCTTCACCTATCCACAGATCCCCAAGAGGTTGAACCCCAGCAGTTGTTTATTTAAGTGTCAATAAAGAGTTTCGATCATATATAGTGCCTGCGTTCCAGGATGCTACTCTGGAAAGGGTTATCTGGTACGCAGGATGTCAAAAAATGTAGATCTAAAACTTCTTCTCATCACAAAACCATACCGAAAGCTGCAAAGGCCGTCTCCGGTGCACCAGCGGGGGCTGGAGCATGCGATCTGGGGCAGCTCTCACAACCTACACGCCTGTGTAATGAGAGGACACTTCAAAGCACCGGCTGCCCTCAACTGAACCCGACGAGCGGCACATTAAAAGCTCACAAAGCGACCTTGCGAGGAGAGGGGGGGTCTGACTCGATAGGCAGACAACCTGGAAATAGAACGTGTAGAAAATGGCCCACGAGCTACACAGAAACGGAGTGGCGTGACTTGCGTTTTCCTGTGTGGATCCTTACCCCCGGCCTTTTGCCATATGGTGAATGCTGAAAGGAATTTGCATATAGAGATCCAAAGGGCTTTGGTGGAAAAGGCAACATCAAACATGTCACTATGACTTGTGGAGACACAATGCAAGATAGATGCTGGAATCTATATATTGGTGAGCTGGTCATACAATGATCTGTTGAAACAGAGGCCTTATTTACAGGATTAGTCAAGGCCCTTGCGGTTGCTAAGTTCAGCCAAAAACACATGTTTCATCATCTCCTGGTACGCTTACAAACACATTAGGCTCAGCATGATGTGGTGGAGAGGAAAGCATTTCTGTCTGGTCACATTTTTCAATTCAATGGACACAGGCTATTATTTATTCAAGGGTGATATTTTTTCTGCCTTATCTTCCCCCTGTATGGCCATCATTATTAGAACAAAAAAAAAATTGGCATTAAAAGTTTGCAAATTTAGACATTCTGTCTTGAAAAGTAGGTACCATTTACATAAAAATATCAATATATCAGTATGACAATGGTACAAAAGCTTCCATTCACAACAAAGGCTTCCATTTTGGAGACCACCTGATCTCCACGAGTCCCCGCGAGCCAGAGCCCATCCCAGAATTAATCATAACAGGGATACCTTTGCAAACATGCAATAATAGTGTGGGAACTGAAATAAACATATACTAGAACAGCTGAAGTACCATGTCTCTGGGACAAAGAATGAAAAACAAGCATCTCATGTAACCAGACACAAAACAAGGTGTGTTTCATGACTCCTCATAAATGAAGGGAACAAAAGGGACCTATATAATATCAAATCCCTACAACAGGACTGAGTAATAAAATCTATCATAATAATCTGTAAATTGTACCTGTGAGCTGTTATTCAGTTTTATTTAAAAAAAAAAAAAAAAAAAAAAAAAAAGAGCTGTACAAATCATGCAGAAATCATAACTTTGCTAGTGAGTGAAAGTATGACCAAAACAGCCAGCAATGTGCCTTCTGCCCTCTCTGTTTCCTAACTTTGGGCTGAGATGACGTTTGGAAACATCAAGCAGTCACCTAAACAAAAAACTGTCTGACAGCTTGCCAGTTGCAAGCAACACACTTTTCTGGGGTAATGAAGCTGGATGTAGTGTAAATACGTACAGATGACCTCCTGGCTGCCCTGGATGGGACAATCAAAGAGAACGAGGCAGCAGGCCTGTGCGCTTATTTTCACACGCTCCTCACAAGTTTAAAAGGTAGAATGCTGGTCACCATCATGCTGTCATAAAAGGCCCAGCTTCAAATCACCTCCTTGTCTCCTCTTCCTGCCTGCCAGTTCTCTCAGTATTTACAGGGATGGACACTGCTGTTATCTTATTCGTAAGCCAAGTAATATCTGACAAGAACCAGCCTGGTTCTCCAATTTACAACCAGTGTGTAAGCTGACAAAAGTGTGGAATGCTATTGAGACCCTAGCTTGCTCAGATCTATTTTACCGTTGGAAATAATAAGTACAGATTTCAAATAATAATAATACAGATCAATACAAACATTGTAAAGGTAACCAAGATAATGACAGCTGCAACACGGAACAATTCATTCGCTAAGCAAATACTCAATAAAATAAAATTAGTCAATACATACATTAAGACATACACACTGCAAAAAAAAAAAAAAAAAAAAAAAAAAAANGAGTATGTTCTCCACACGCTAACTTAAAGGAAGAATGATATAAAACAGTCACACTCAAATTGATAAAAAAAAAAAAAAAAAAAAAAAAAAAAAACTCTTCTGAAATCTCATCTCGTATTCCTACCTTCCGTGTCATCCTTTTCAGGCTTGGCGTTGTCCTCCTTCCGCTGTTTGATGGCCAAGAGCTCCTTCTTCAGCTGGCGAGCCTCTCTGCGCAGCTCTTCGCTAAGAACAGAGTGACACAAAGCACCGTCAGGCCCGTGGAGGGACCATGCTTGACAGGGAGCAGCAGAACTTTGCTTTGCTGCAAAGCACTTTGTTTCACTTCTGAGAAAATAAACTGGAAAGCATTTCTGAAGAGCGGAACAAAACACGCTGACGGGGTCAACGGACATACAAGTGAGTGTCAACGAACGTACACACGAACTGAGGTTCCTTCATAGAACTTCTAAGCATGTATTCACCAGCGACCAGCAGCCCTGCAGTAACAGACACTAGCCATAAACGCACTTGCATCTAACACTAAACCTGCATTGTACAGTGGCTGAAAAAGACCCTTATGGCTACTGAAAGGAGGATGATCTGTCATCATGTAGCCATGTTGTCATCAGCCAGGCTGAGAACATCCTGGAGAAGGACGGTCGAGCTCATCCCACGGCTCCAGGGCTTCCTGCAGTCCTCAGTATTGATGGAATCAATAAAGGAAGGTAGTTAGGTTTTCTGCAGCCTCTGTGGGTCAGCACCTTCCCCCAATACCCCTTTCATATGTGTTGCAGGTACTCAGACCTAGATATTTATTCATTTTGCAGTTTATAATTATATTCTCATTTACATACCTGGGTAATTTATAGTAGAGCCAGGCAGGATAAGTACCTTATTCAACTATGCTAAAGCGGGGGGAGGACTTGAAGCTGAGCTGTTCTGATGCAAGGCAGCATCTCTAAACACAACGCTACCTGCAGCCTCTGTTTTATTGAAACATCTCCCTTTAATAGTGGTACCCAAATAAGAAGCAGCTTAAACATACTGAGCAAAGTGAACAAGGATTATAACAAATCTTATTGTCTTTGCTATTGCAGCCTTCAGATGCTTAATAAAGCATTTCCCCTTCCCGCATTTATTTGTCCGGCAATAGAGACGTGATGTTTCTCCATTCGTCCCAGTCAAAGTGGCCTTGACACGAACTATAACGAAACCGAGTTTGCGCCAAGAAGGGGTGAGATAACTCAATGGCAGAACTCGGGATTCTGAGTGACAAGGAACCCAGCTGACAACTTTCAGCTTGTTTAACCTCAAGTACTTTTCCTTGATGATGGCACACTGCTGTATGCTCTTGCTCCTCGAGTTCATAAACACAGCTCGTTTCAAAGCAGTTTGATTAGAACGGTACCATAGCATGACCACTTAGCAGAAAACCTCTGAGATGTGTTGAAGAACAGGAGGTGGTCATGATTCCAAACACCTTGGTTGAAGATATTTACCTCTTTTAATTAACCACCAACACGCATCGTGATGAAAGCTGTCCGGCTTTCCACTCACGTCACGAGCAACGAACGCCGACAAAAACCGTTTTTCTTTTCAACCCAAACTAGTGCTTTAGTAGAGCGTTCCCAGTGGCTCCCAGGCCACGTGGGCCTTCTACCACCACAAAAAAGGACGCTTCAGTGGCTCACAAAAACTTCCAGCTGAAAACACTGAGAATCTTGTCTGGCTAAGAAGTTATGGATACTTTGTTTAGTAGCATCACTGGCACTCTAAACAAACTCTACAATAGCGTTTCTCCACTCCAACGTTATCAGATGCAGATGCTTGCGGGTCCCGTTTGCCACTATCGATGGTTATCGAATGTTCCCTCGCCTCATAACGAAACTCTCAGCAACTGGCTTCAATTTGTATCTGTGGAGAGAGTCCAACTCGTGTTCGCAGTTCACGGTGCCTGTTCTCCTTTGCTTTGGTAATTTGTGATTGTATATTCACACTTCTGGCTACAAGTATTTCTTTCAAAACCAATTTAAGCCACTCCGAACGGTCTGTTCTGCGTATATTTCCTACTATGGTTCTATTGACTTCCGTTACTTCTCGTAAAACACAACGGCACGGTCTGTTAAGGTGGGCTTTCAGACATACTAGTTTTATGGAGGATGTGGACCTGGGATTATAGATTCTACTATTTCATCTTCCGCCAAATCTTCTGGACTCAAAGAGATCCTGCCAGAACAGATTTAGCCCAATTAATGAGGGAAAAAATAAATAAAAGTTTAAAAAAATAAAAAAATCATCATCATTTATTATTAAACTTCCTTGGAAACTGAAATTAAATTTATTCTTTCACAAACTTTTGTGCAGTTGTAACAATTTACAAAATTTCCTTGATCAATCTTGGCTATTGCCATTACAGCGGAGGCCTTTTATTTATATGTCAAAAGCATATGGTAAATACTAGTTCTTTAAAGTGCTTTTCAAATCAAGCGAACCATTTTTCCAGCACTCAGATCAGTTTTCTTTATCTGTTGTTCTTTGCTAGGATCTCGTGAGCTGCATGTGTAGAGGAACCAGGCAGGGTGAAAACTCAAACATACGTGGTCAGGACAGAAGTGCTTGCCAGTCTCTTCCTCACACATGGATACCCAAGACAGTGAAACTGGGTTACTAGCTTTTTTTTTTTTTTTTTTATAAACGTAAATTTACTACTACTGGGATTCTTAAAAGGTGGTTCTGTTTGCTGTGATCCCCCACTTTCTCTTCCCAAACACAGGGCTGCCTCTTTTTTAATGATACTAGCTTTAGAATCAACAATACTGCCAACGCCATGAATAATGCCTCAATAGGGAAAGGAAAGTGGACCACTTGGCATGCTGGTATAGACTTCCTGGAAGCGAGGGCCTGGGTTGGCTCCATGCCACACATCTCCCTCCGTGGGTCAAAAGGGAGGCCTTATTACGGATCACCAGCGATTCACATCTTCTATCGTTCTCCTCCACGTGCTCACGGCCACAGCCACGGAGCCGGTATCTCACACTTTGAAAAACAATAATATTTTTATATACGAGCTGACGGCTCTGCTTTCATCCCTGCTACTCACGCAGCCTCCACAGAGCACAGGTAAGCTGTGGAGCCCGGGCTGCGATCCCAGAAACACGTGAAGCATCTCACGCAGAAACAATGGCTCCTTTTGTTCCCACACATCTGCTTCTCTGAACTGCCACAAACCCCCCCCATCCCCCACCTCAACCTGCACCCTTAATTTTTCCCCCTCTGCTCCCCATGAGCCCTAAGAAATGTGTGTGAATCTGAGACGCTTAATGGGGAGAAAACATTTGAGGACTTATGATCTGCAGTGATCCGTGTTCAAAGAACAAATGAAGCAAGAAGCATTTTCCAAAAAAAGGTCCTCCGTTGTGATCTTGCGAAAGTAGTGTAAATATGAGAGAAAGAAATACTTCTACTTTCTTCGTAACCTCATGTTTATTCCAGCTGTCTACTCTGGGGCTGTTAGAGACTGGCTGGGGGATGGGTGGTACAACTGCCCACAGTCCTCTCTCCCAACTTAAGAGCCCCAGAGAGCAGGTCACCCGGGGCTCCAAGGAGACACACAACTCTGCTCTCAGTCACAGCAGCAATTGTCACGGGAGAAGGGTGTCTGTGTTTACTCCCTCACCCCCAGGCTCTGATGGTCTTCTCATTTCCTGTGGGGTCTTGTTTGTTTTGGAAAGAGCTGCTGGGTCGACAGAGGTGTGGGGAGGTGGGTCAGGTCATCCAAGGCCTGGTAGTGGGTGGCACTCGGGTCATGGCAATGTGTGAGAAGCCATTTTTTTTCCCTCGGTTTAAACTACCGGCTGCGCATTATAAACTTATTTGACTCGCTCGAGACTGCTAAACAAGAGCACTGAAACATAACCCCCCGAGAAAAACAAACAATAACATTTGCATTTATCTTATTTTGCATTTATTAGCACGAGTATGAAGTGCCAAATGCATTCAGTGTGATCATTGTTCACATTCACGAGCAAAATATTTTAAAAAGATCCATATTTCTGTTGCGTGGCTTTCAGTTATTGGGAAGATGCATGAAAATTTAGTTTAAAAAAAAAAAATCACATCCTACAGCTAGGCTAAATATGTTATGAAAAGCAAATCAAAACTAATATAAAGCGCCCCCTTAACCAGACCAGCTCAAATGGTGCCTCCCACGTTTTAGGTGATGAATTTTCGATAAATTTCTGCATTATTTGAAGCTTTCAGCCACAGTAGCTCTCCTGCATTTATTTCTCACCGGTCCCAGCGCCAACATTGATCAAGCACTCACCAAAATGGCCCAAAGTTCCATACTTACAACAATGAACAGTTTAAGGTATCTCCTATATCGAGTTTTTCAAAGAACACACAGCACTGCTCAGAGCAAGAATGCTACGGCAACAGAGGTGCATTTGCTGTGAAACTGCAGGAGGTTTTACTGCATTTTTTAAGACCTGTGATGTGGTGCCACTTAACTTGGCGATATCCCCCTGACATTTCCAGCTGGACCATTCTTTACATGGACAATAATCACCATGAAAAGTGATTTGGAAGCAGGAAAAAAAGCACAGAAATTGAAAGATGGCAGAATGTTCACCCTAACAAAATGGCAAGAAGAGGGCTTAATTTACCTCTAGACATAGTGGAAAAATCAGGATTTATCTGTACCATTTTTGAATCAGTAAAGGTCTTTTGTTTACTCCTTTACAGTTAATTCTCCAAACTTTCATCAAGGGAAGAACAAGAACAAGATGCAGAGATTCAAACTTAGGTGCCTTCAATTTACGTGACAATGAGCTGTACTCTTTCTGGGAGAATTTCCTTTGGACAGATGAAACAAAACTAGAGTTTTTTGGTAAATCACACCAACTCTGTTGAGAGAAAACAAAACAAAGCTTTCAAAGAAAAGAACACCATCCCTACTGCGAAACATGGAGGAGCTCAGTGATGTTTTGGGGTTGCTTTGCTGCCTCTGGCACTGGGTGCCGTGAATCTGCAGGACAGGATGAATTTAAAAGACTATCAAGGCATTTTGGAGGCAAAAGTAAATCCCAGGGTCAGAAAGCTGTGCCTCAGTCGCAGGTCATGGGTCCTCCAGCAGGATAATGACCCAAAACACACCTCAAAAAGCACCCAGAATGGATATGGGGGGGGAGGCACTGAAACTCACAGTTGGGAGACACTCCTATCAAACCTGAGAGAACTGGAGCAGTTTGCTTAAGAAAAGGGGGCCAAAGCAATACATAATAATAATAATAATAATAATAATAATAATAAATAATAATAACACATTTATGAGCTTCCTGTTGCTGCTGTTGGTTTGTGTTCATTTTGTTGCCTGGCCTTGACAATAGTGCCAAGCAGACTGTAGTACCAATAAAGCACATTGAAATAGAAACACTAAAGGCACGTGTGTTTTTACACGTCCATCTCAACACACTCTGCATCACCACACTAGGGCTTGCGGGAAATGCTGTAATTTACTGCAGAGCTTCGCTGTTGTAGATGTGTGTAAGTAGTCATTGTGCTGCTTTTAAATAAAAAGTCTTCGGTACAGAAGGATGTGACGAATGGAGAGATTATTACTGTCGCGTATAACTGACAATTTGAAATACCAGGAAGAGGGGGAGAGAGTGTTTAAATAGCTGTTAACCGTTGCGGGTGGTCAGAGGAGAGATATTGGCCCTGATGGCGTTCGGAGTGTTTAAGAGTATCAGAAGGAGGTCTGTCGTGGTGCTCAGTGGGAGCTGCTCTGTCAAACGTGCCGGGTAAAATAAAGTTTGTGTTCCCACAGTTCTCATGTTGATGGACCTCTTAAACATGATTACGATTAAGATTAATGGGCTTTATGTTTCCGATTTATGATTTTTCAACTTATGAACAATTTCTCAGGAATGGAACAGTCTCTCTAACATAAGAGTTCTTTGCACAAAACAGACAAAACAGTCTTGATTTCATAGCCCTTGAATGTAAACAATCATGATTAATGTTTTTCTTTAAAATACCTCAATGCCATTTTGGCAACAATCTTTTTTTCATTATTTTGTTTCTTATTAGCTTACCAAACAGAACATCTTCTATGTTTCCCTCATGTCTGATAATCACAGCAAATGTGACCAAGCAGTTAGCAGGTCAGACACCTTAACAGCTCTTAAAACAACTCATCTGCTCCACGAGGGAAGAGTTAAAGCACAGTTTTTAAAACGTAGTGAAATTCCAAGGTATGCTGAAGGTCCAAAAAATGTGAGGTATCTATTAGTCAAGGAAACAGAGAGAAAGGGGGGGGGGGGACGAAAGAAAGCAACACAGCTCAGGGAATAAAGTGTCCTTGTTTAACAGGCAGATCCGGGTCTTTCAAAAAGTATTAATGAGAGTGTCCTTTGAAGAGAGGCCAGAGTGCCCACTGTAACTCTAACTATCACTCCCCCCCCTCTGATCAGTTAGCTGGGCCCGCTGACATGCCTGCAAACACAATTGGAGCCATTCAACAGGTCCCCTCCGCTGGCCCGTTTGGGACGGCTTGCCTGCAGGGAGAGCATTTCAGCCATCGCTGTGGATGCAGTGTGGCCACAAAGAGGGCTGGATGCCCTTCGTGGATGTCAAAGACTTTTAGACAAGGCAAGGAAAGAAAGAAAGGAGGCCATTTGTCATTTGCAGCTTTCTGGAGCTGCCAACGATTGTCGCTCACTCAGACAATTCAAATAAGCGAAAGCCAGGGAGCTGTGGATGATTTACTTTTCATAAAGAAGGCATATGAAGTGTCTGGCCCCAGACCAACCTTTCTCATGGAAGCTGTCCTGGACTTTTAACACCCTCCTGTCTGGAGGGCTTCAAAAACAACCCAGCAGAATTCATAGCCACTGCTGCACTTTATACCCTTTAGAAAGAAAGAGGGGCTATATCTGACTCCCTGTCAGTCCGGGGGTAAAGGGCACGCCACCAAATTAATCATCCCATTTTGACCACGGACAAGGATGCCTTATGACGATTTGTGCCATTGTTTAGCGTTTTAGGCATTTCTCGCACAATCTGAAGCTTTTGAACACTTGCTGCAAACCTGCTGACTAACAGGGAGACAGATTGCCCAAAATATGAATTGCTGCGGTGAAGACAGCTTACAGTAACTGCAAAAATTGTCCACAACACAAGACAGATCGAGTCCGGCAGCTGCCGAAAGGTATGTGCTGCAGGAGATCAGAAAGTTGACCAGCTGGTTCCGAGGGAAGGGCTTGATCCCTAAGCCTTTACTGGTCCCAGAGAGGACTACTGTACATCCACAGCTACCTCTGGTCATCTTAGTCCACTGGGCATTTTAGGGCTCTGGGAGGGACATTAGCCAGAGTTCCTTTACAGACCATCAACAAACCTTGGGAAGGATACAGGGACTTCCATTAAGCTTTGAATAAATCAAATGATAAACATTTGAGAAAACAAGCCTTTCAACTGTAACAACTTAAGGAACTCTTTAAAACCCTGCAGTTGCTCTTTAGGGGGGTTAAAGTGCTGCGAACCCTGACGTATTTGTTTATTTATGATGTCTGGATAATGTCGGCAGCAGTCTATTCTAGGCTGGACATCTAGAGTCGCAATTTTATTTTCTCCAGTTGGCTTACAGGACTATCAAAGTCAGTAAATAAAAGGCTGCTGTGTTTGCTGGGCTTTTGTGGCTTTGTCTGGTTTGTGGCTTTAACCATGAAACATAAGACTCCACTTCCTTAAAAAGAATAGTCTTGCACACACTGACACATGGCTGACACTAAACACATTTATGAACAAAAATTAATTAATTGGATGTGATGATGCAGGTAAATTGAGGCTTTTCCCTTCCAAGCTTGACTACCCAGCAATGAATAATACAAAAGTACAAAAGAAAAAAAAAAAAAAAAACTAACGTTAGGATTGGTGCAGCACTCGCGTGAAGGGAGAATTTTAATTTATTCCCCCCTCAAAAGCAAAACCAGAAATATTTTGAAAAAATAAAGTAGCTGCTGTTTTGTAAAGAATCCGGTGTGAAACTACTCCACTGAGGCAATCTCCATTACAAACCCCAGAGGCTCTGGGATGCTTCCTGAAAGAACCCCATAGCAGCCCCGCAGAAATCCAGACTTACAGACCCGGCAGAGCCAAATCCCTTCCTCCAAAGCACACACAAGCAGGAAAGCGGCCAAACGCCGGATTATCCCATGAGGGCTTACTCACAGCAATGCCTGATGGCCTCTGACCTTCTCCCGTGAGGCCGTGAGGGTAGCGGATTGTGCCAGTTGACGAGTGACAGGTGCAGCCAATTATCCAACGTGATGTCCAGACCAGGATAAACGTACCGGGGCACAAAGTCACACTGTCCTGCTGCTATTTAGTGTCACCAAAAAAAAAAAATAATAGCCAAATACCCAAAAGATACCCAGCGAGCACCAAAACACGCCACCCCATAATAAGCCTCCAATTAAAGCCCGACACGGACATTACGGGCTATTTGTTCCGGGGTGTACTTCACCCGGTGAGCTGGCAGTTTAATGAGCTGCTTCAGAGCTCCCTCCGCAGGGGAGCGGTCTGCCACATCTGCCTCCATCACAAGAAAGCTCTTCCTCACTATGGCACAAAGCAACTCAGGAGTCTTCATCTGGTTCATAAAGCAAAATGAACAAAAAAAAAAAATCCACAGGGTCCACTTTGTGCTGGAATATCAATAAGTGGAAATAGCACAGGGCAAACATTAGCTAAAAGTCAATTGAAAGCTTGTCAATCAGTCAATCATTCTGAAGGTGAACACAACCCATAACAGAATATAGTTGGGAAAACGGTGTATTAAAGGTAAACTATCCGCCGGTTTAATGTGTCTTCTCATTATGGTATGCAACATATTTGACATTAGTCAGAAGTTAGAAGACTGCAACCACTGAATTATTATGCCATATTTATCAAAAGTTAAGTGCTGAGAAAACAGGGTGGATTGTAGTTAGTTTTAATGACATTCATTTGATTTAAGTGTAATGAGCCATTCACTGCTTCAAACCAAAATGAAAAGAATTGAATTAGGGTTCGTATTTTGCTTGAAAATACAAAAAAAAAAAAAAAAAAAAAA
>UFQX01000169.1:92850-154945 GCA_900497675.1 Arapaima gigas | reverse complement strand
TTAAAAAAAAAAAAAAAAAAAAAAAAAAAAAAGCCAGGAACGTGTGCAAGAAAACGGCGCGTGTGTATGCAGTGCGTCTGCGAAGTAGGTTAGGGTCTGAAGGCGGGCGTTTTGTGGAGGGGAGCAGTGCGGAGCTGTGCAAACACGCCCACACACGTAGACCGCCACCTGGTCCGGCTTGCCGTGGCCTCGCCGTGCTGAACTGAGCTCTGTAATCTCACTGCATCCGCGTTCTCAAAGCAATCAGGCTGGTTTTTACCCCAAATCCTGGAGAATATGCAACAAAGCATTTTCAAGTGAGATTAAACGGTAGATATTTCCAATTTCCCCTCTATCTAACCGAAACTTATCGCATGGGGTTGCTAGCATACGCAACTTTGAATTGATTTCAGAATTATGGCAGTATGTTTTGAATAATGACACCATTAGTTACTGTTTTGAGAGGATGAAAACTCCCAATTGTTACACAAAACTCCAGCAAACTTTGGGACTATAAACAGTAAAAAAAAAACAAAAAAAAAAAAAAACCACAGACTCTTCTACGATACATTCCGCAATGCTGTTAATGCGAAAAGTACTACAATATCTACAGTATATAGTAAAATGGAGTTAAAACAACTCCTAGAGAGTTCATTTTATCCCGGTGGTTCATATGGTATCAAATTAACTCTGTTAGAACTGAATGAAGCTGACCGCACTCTATAAACGTGAGTGTTAAGATCACAACACAGACGGAAAGAGCAGCTCTGTAATAGCAAATTCTGTAAATGGCAATTTCTTTATCTCTCTATCCATCTATCATCCATTGTATTCCATATAACAACACAAATTAAAACCCAGCAGCTCAAAGGACATCCCACAGTATCACTTGTGGTGTACAGAGCGCTCGCTGTATGTGAATGCATTAGCATTAGCACAATTGGGTATAATTTGTTTTTCTCTAATCATAACAGTGCTAAAGTACAGATGTGGAGCGTGGCGGGCGCAGGCAGGGCAAGGGGCCTGCTGGCAGGAGCAGGGGAGCTGCGTCCCAGGGCCATATGGAAGCATTTTATTTCCCCGTCATGCCCGGCTGCCGGGTTTAGAAGGGAGTTGGGATGGCTGTGCACGCCGCTTCCAGGACCTGCTTCGACACGCAAGTTCCAGCTCTCAAAAGATTTTTCCTAACCGCAGTGTGAGAATGTATTTTTTATGTCCTTTTCAGGCTAAAAGTAACAACAAGACTCATGAAATAACAATAATAATAATAATAATAATAATAATAATAATAATAATAAAGAAGAAGAAGAGGAAGAAGACCTTGTTGCATAGCTAAGGGCTTTTATCCACAGCAATTTGTGGCATTTAACCCATTAATGCCACAATGTAGTTTTACTGACGCAAAGGGCATGCACCTGGCTCAAAGGTACTACAGAGTAGCCTTTCATCATATCCTTAACCAACGCACCCCCTGCTGCAAATCACCTCAATTGCAGGTGAATAATTTTCCTTTAAATTTCTTCCTTAAAAAAAAAAAAAAAAAAAAAAAAAAAAAACTGTGAATAACATACCATGTTACTTTTTGAAAGATCTGCGTGGACACAAACTCAGGTAACCAGTTTTCCTTTGACCAGGGAGAGTTGATTTTAGTAAATTCCTGATTTACACCTGAAACCGCAGTTGAGTACTTACCATCTCAATAATGACTTCAAAGAAGTAAGTTAAGGGCTGAGGTCAAGGGAAAAGCAGCCTTCCCTGCGGCCCTCAGAAACCACCACTGGGAATGACCCGACAAGCAGATTGCAGCCCTCCAGGGTGGGAGTCCAGAAGGTTCAACAGCTGCCTGTCAAATGGTGCCTCATTTACACCTGGTGCGCTGGGTCAGGTGGGTGGCTGTTCAAATGGTGTCAAATAAGCATTTAAAATCAGAAGCTCAACAAAAAGCAGTAGACCCAGCATCCCTCTAGGACTAAAGTTACCCAGCTTGTACATTAGGAAGGAAACGGATTTTTTAAAATATATTATACATAGAGCAGACTCATGGGGTGGATCATGATAATTGTGTAGGATTATGTGTCATTAGGTACAAAAGAAATTCAGTAACTTCAATGAGCTGTTACTAGGTAACAATACAAAACACCACTTCAAACAGGTAAGCAGAAAAAAGCCCAATACCGAAACATTAATTATATGTAAACAAATTTTTAATTTGAGGAATCTAAAAATAGGAAACATAATTTTTAAGCTGGCCTCAGGCCTTGCTTTTAGGTAACAGAGCATAGGAGGCCTTTCCACTGCATTTCCTTTTGCCTTAAGCACTAAGGGGTCAGCAAATGGTTCCACCAATATCTCAAGTGTTCCTCCCCACCTCTGATAAGACAGAGCTCCTCTAGTACTACCCTACCCTATGTCAGTAAAATCAGAGACATCCCATCATCCCTTTGTTCTTTTCCAGGTGACCAGCCACAAGCTCGCATAGCTCCCTCACCTAAGAGCTCCCAGGGGCTTCTTGCCAAGAAGGAGTGGGAAGGTGATTCCCGGGGAAACAATGGCCCCCTTTGTCCCAGACCGTCACTGTACCTAGTGGTCTGGTCTGTGATACAGGGCCAAGACAAACTGTGTTGGGTTACTGCTTTTGTAGCCAAACAATCTGCACTTGTGTTTAATATGCCATGGTGCGCCTGCATAATGCTCTGTGTCAATGGCACCAAGATGGGAACTTCATCAAGTCCTTCACTCATTTTATCATTTTAGTAAGAAAGGCACATGGTTATCATTTAAAAAAAAGAAACAAAAGTGTTCCCACAGTTACCAAGTTGACTTCAACGTAAACTAAACCTGCAGAGGCAAAACTGCAATGAGATGATCCAGCAAACAGTTACTACTGGACACTGAACTGATAACCTAACTAGTCTGTTCATCCAGGAGCCCAAGCTGATGTCTTAACTGCTACTCAAAACCAGTGTAGTCTCATCACAAAACAAAAACATAAAACAGCAAACTTGTAATCTGCAGCTATGGCAGCTCTCTACACACATTGCATCATATGAGACTACACACCAAGTTCATTACATCCAGAAACTTTATCTAAAGATATTATTTTCCGTTTCACACAAACATTCCTTTTCAAAATAAGCAGTCAAACAACCTACTATTTCATTTTAGTATTTAGCTGTAACAGCTGTCCAAGGAGACACTACACTAAGCTGCTTGGTTATCTCCCCATGCACACAACACAGCAATTTTGTACACACACTCGTACAAACTACAATTTAGAGTTGCCTATTCACCAGCGACACACGTTTTGGACTGAGAGAGAAACCCATGCAAACACTGAGAAGGTTTGCAAACTGCGCAAACATGAAACCGAACTCGAGTCCACAGCTTAGGAGCGGTGTGGCACCATATATACCTTGCTGTCAAGAACAGGAAGAGCTACGTGACTCAAAATGCCCTTTAACACCGAGCTGCTGACAGAGATGTAGGATTAACCAGAGGATTTACTACGCTCACCAGTATCTCTCATGGAGACATTAGCAGGGAGCACAATGAGGAGTCAGAACACCACCTCCAGGTAAACAGCCTACAGCATGACAGACTGTCCATGTAGACTGAAATTACAGTCTACAATGCAAAACTGCAAATATATCCCAAGAGAAAGACAGAAATATAAAAATCACGCGAACAACGGCACAGTGAAAGAAAACAAGGGCCGGCCAGGTTTCTTTCATGCTATAAAAGAATTGACATGCAGGTGCATTACACCAGCATTCAAACACATTTCATCAAACTTTTTTCTTTGTATTTGAACAAGCTGCTTTGTTTTCATTTCAAAATGTTGAAAAATTGGGTGTTTGGCTGGAAAACGGAGACAACGCTGCCCTGGCATGAATCTGATTTAAAGACGGGATGCGATGCAGTTAAACGAAATGTGAAAATTAAAACTTGCTAAAAGACAGAGTGCCTATGGCCTGAAGAAAAGACAGAGAAACAAGGGAGGAACAAAATAAGTCTGTTGCCATTTGAGCTGCTCCAGGACTTATGAGCAGCAGTATCAGTTATGTGTTCCGCATCTCTGCCAGGGGTCCCCCCCCCCCGCAGATCTCAAAGGCCTTTCCAGCACTGAGACCGGAGCGATTCAGATGGACTATCCCGCTCACCCGTGCGGCGCACCACCCAGGAGCGGATGCAGAAGTGGTGGCGGTGACGGGGGTCCACTTGGCAGAACACGACACCCCTTGGTCCTGCCAAAGCAAGCAATGCCTTGGCATTCTGCTCTGTCTCAACCTGTTATCTATACTGTGCAATCAAAGTCACTCTCCTTGGCTTCTAGGCACACTCCACAGAATCTGAACCCTTGTTCCTAATAGGACATGAAAAGAACATTATCTTATCGATCGGCTGCCAAGGGTGACCTGTCATTTTTATGCTGGAAATGAGTTTGGGGAAAGAAATGATATTTAACAAGGTTTTCCATTTTTTCCCCCCAATCTGATAAAGTGAACCTAGCAGTTAAAAGCACCTTGGGCTTCCAATAAAAGGCCAGCTTTTATTCATAAATTCTTAAGAGGGCCTTCCGAGCCTGGTTCCAAATGCTGAAGCAATTACAGGAAAGGGGTCAGGCGACTCGGTGTAGTGGGGTGACATGTTTAGCCTATCATTATGCAGGGATGAAAGATTCTGGGATGGGTCCATGCAGCCAAGGATGCGTTGGGTGATGGTGCAGCTAAACCCTTGCTTGTTTCGTGGGTGACCTGTCTAGGGCAGTCTTGGCACAGGTATGCCACTTGCACCTGCGTTCCCCGCAGAGCAACTCCACCTCACTGCCAGCATTTTCTCCGAACAGAACTTGGCCAGGACGCACCTATTAAATGTGATGGGGCGCAAACACCTCCGGGTTCTGCCAACACCCTAGGACCAAGGTCAGTATGACATTGACGCCAAGGTAGCCTGCGTATCCATGGTAACCTTTACACCTGTACTGTGAACATGGCATTATGCCCTCTGCGTTTCGACATTCGTTCTTTTTAACGATATATACAATTCTTTTATACATTTAAAATTTTGCTTTTCGGCCATCATCAGCCTTCTGTTTCCAAACCAAAGAAAAATGCACTCAACCAACTGATAAATCAGTACTGCCGCAAAGCCGTCTGTCACGTTAGTAAAACCAATCTTACTCATTAAATAAAATATTAGGCATCAAAAAAATTGTCAACAGTTTTACGTTCCAACATTAATCATTTCTAAGTGCTTTACAGTACAGTTTCACAGTGTTAGTAACACTTTAAATTATTCACTTGTCCAAGATGACCTTCATGAGGAACTGCCGCATGGCCTGATAATAGTAAATCATAACAGGTGTTGTAAAAATTTGGGCCATGTTATGAGCTCTTGCTGCACATAAAACACAATGATGAACACAAGGACATCACCATCCTCCTGCACCTGAAGGACTTATGCTCCTCTTTGGCACATCAATAAATTTATAGACTATAGACCAAGACGAGACAAGACTTTAATTCAGCAGTTCTGAGGAAATGTCTGCATTCACTCCCGGGATTAAGAAGTGCAAGAGCACCTCCATCAGGCACAGCTCTCAGCCTACATCTCATGAAAGACTGTTAGAAATGGTTGCAGTCTCCCTATGTAAAGAACCGGAAAGATTTGATCAGTTATCTTCGCAGAAACCCACGGCTGACCAAGAGCACGGCCACGCTCCACACGTGTATAGTACTGAAACCACAAAAATCAGCACACAGTCCCATCAGCAACAACATTCTCAGACAGGTGGGACTGAAGTCAACAACCTGGTCAGAGAACCGAGGTTATCAAACCTATACTTTAACGTGACTGTGATGATTCACAGCTCCTTATAGTCAAACGTTTTTTAATATAAAACCATGCTTTGTTTTGTAATTATTGATACTCATCTTTTTGTATTTCCTTGTATTCGTACCCATTTTCCTTTACTCTTCATTTACTCCTGTTACCATGTAGCTGTGATCTAAAAGGTTCCATATGCTCAATCCTGCCACCTGCTGTAAAGTTTCCAGAAATGAACTCTTAAAAATAGCTGGCATGGTTATCCTTATCACTGAATTTGTTCTTCATGACAACTATAGCATTGTCTAAATAATCTAGCACATCAAAAAGAGTGTGTAAGATAAATGTATAATTTCTACAATTTAAAAAAAAATACGGCTGTTCAGCACTCATCTTCCTCTGCTTTAGTGAGTGAGAGCGGTACCGGCCTGCTTTTCACCTGCGGCTGCTCTTTTTCCCATGCTCCTCCTGCTCTTTTCCAGCAGGTTCGGCTTTTGCGGCCTCTGTCTCCTTCTTTAGCTTCTTCGAGATGCGTTGCCTCATTTCCTCTCTCTTCTCACTGTCATAGTCCTTGTCTTGAGCGTTGAAATCATCATCGACCCCCTGCACACAGTAAACACCCATCCTCAAAACAAACATCGTGACCAGTGCAAAACATTCACGGTCAGCTCGGACAGCAGTGGTTAGGGGTGCATCCTTGTAACATTAAGAGTATGGGCTTAAATTCTGGGACATTTTTAGATACTGTAGCGTTGATCCAAGACATTTGAACTGCTTTAGCAAAACACCCAGCTGTATGATGGGGGCAAACTTTAGATGACTTAGCATAAAAACAATGCATGCATGAAAATAACAGCAAAAACATGAAATGGGAAAAGTGCTTGGAAAATGTATACACTAGTATTACAGGAAACAACCACCAAAAAAAATATACACTGAATCACTTGTGTGTTGACTTCATATTTGACAGGATCCACTGTACCCACCTCAGATGACCCTCCAGCTGCTGTGCTGGGTTTCACCCTGCGGAGGAACACAAATACGATATCCATCTTGCTCCAGCAGACTTACAGAAAAGGTAAGCAATAGGGAATGACTTCACTCCGCACGCGCAACAGAAAGTTGTAGTCATTTTACCCGTCAACAGCAGGCACAGAGCTCAGCCTCGGGTCATCCTTCAGCAGGTCATGGCTGCTTTTACTTTTCCCCTTCATTGTCTACATGGAGAGACAAAGGCATGGAGCTCATCTGTACTGTTGTGTTCTCTTCAAACCACATCGTTTTGCATAAAGAAGAAAGAAGTCTGCTGTGCACTGTGTTGCTTACAACAACCATTGTAGAGTCTTTTAGAAGAGGCCATCATCAAGTCAGGCTGATATTTTTAAACTATGACAGTCTTAAAAAAAATGATCAGCCACTTTCTTCTTCAAGTACCACTCATTAGCGTATGAAATACTCATCACTACTTACTGAAACGATCCAAACTATAATTATTTACACCGATTCCAAAAATCAGCACACTAAAAACCCTGCAAAATAACCTCAAGATGACTTGTACCTTATAAAACAATAAACGAGTGGAAACATTATTATGTAATATATGCATTATGTATCATTATGCAATTTTACTATTATCCACTGATTATAAATAATCACTTGTCTGGTGGCTCACAGCCATTCCTGGAAACATAGGATGCAAGGGGGGGGGTACAACCTGGATGGGATACTAGTCTATTGCAAAGAATTTTTTACGTTTGATTTTATTGTCATCAAAATAATCTATGCGCTTTTAAAACGGTGTAATGCCTTCGTTATTATCACTCTTTACTGAGGTAAAGCCCTTTTATTAAGACCATATTTTAAAGAAAAATGTTCCTCATGTTAGGTCTTTCCAGATATAAAATTTTAGCAGAAAGCTGCTTATTTACCTGTGGCCCAAGAGATATAGCCCCATATTTACCAAACCAAAGTCCCATTCTTTTTGCTGCGATATAAAAAAAAAATTATGGCGTATATCATTACATAGAGCTCCATGGAGTAATATTTTATTCACTTGTATTTTCAAATTCTGTAAGGTTTTTTTTTTTTCCCTTTTCCACAGGTGTAGCTGTGGATACTGTCCCCTCATTTCACACCTTTAATCCTGAAAACAGTAAGTAGAGTGCAGTTTTCCGCCAGTCTTTTCCCAGTTGGAGTTACCTTTGGACAGCCTACAATCCAACACTTTGTCACATGGCAGCAGTGCCAGCAGGAGTGTTAGTTTACTGAAAAATTCAGTTACCGAGAACTCACCTGACTGACTTGAGTCACCATTTCTTCATCTTCTTCGGCCTCTTCCCCAAAAGACAGCAAGCTGAAGTTCCTGGTGAGACCCAGTGTGGACACCCCATTAATATCTCTCAGTAGGTTGTTACAACTTAGTGCATTCTGAATACATTGAGGTTGATACTCAATGAAACTTTTAAGTCTAATCACTTTAGCAATAGCTCTTCTGTTTTATAGGGCAAAATAAACCACTTCGTTCTGGCTCTACGGGGCCCCTAATTCTCTACCTCATTCATTAGGTGGCTAAGAATCTGGTTCCACATGTGGTTAAATACCTGGGTCATCAAGGGGATACAAACTTTGTTACCCACCTGGTTTTTCAACTAGTTGCCTACATGGTTGCCTACCTGGCTCTTCACTTGGTTCCACATGAGGCTAAACAGTTTGTTTTCCAACTGATTGTCCACTTAGTTCCCCATTAGATTAAAGACCTGGCAGAACGCCTTCTTCCCACTTGGTTAAACACCTGGTTGCCCGTAAGGTTCTCCACTTGGTTCCCTAAAACCATCTGACTCCCCGCTGTACTTCCCAGCTTCAGCTTGTCCCACCAAGATTTCAACATCTCTCAAAGAGAATGAAGAGGACTGGATGCGACACAAGCAACGCTTTTGTTTTTCCATTTGAAGTCGAACTTGAACGCAGCTGCCAGGCTATCCAGCTTCTGTTCAAATCATCCATCCTTTTTCATTTCATATCACAGTAAGTGCAGAGACTCACGTGCTGTGTAACATAAATCACATAGGTAGTGGAAAAAGAATGGCATGCATCCAGCACTTACTTTGTTGCTTTGGACTGAGATTTCTTTCCATCTTCCTTGTCTTTCTCTTTTTTTACCCTCTTAATCTCCCTTGGAACAATATCATCAAATGGATTGTGCAGAACCTGAGCAAAAATATTTAAAGTATAAATGCAAATTCTTCAATAATAAACAGATGACCCAAAATACAATTAACATATATTCTCTTCACCCATTAAAAATTTTCCTTTACAAACATAATTTTTGTGTCACTCATATATAGTGTCATATGAAAGTACATACCTCAGTTGTTCGTATCTTGTGCGGATTCAATGGTCTTTCATCCTTATCACACTCTACCTCTGCTAACCTCAGCATGTTGTACACAGTATCACCAGTCACCTACGAGGGGCAACAAGGACACGTTGATGAAAAGCCAAACCCAGATTCACCAAAGCTAACAAAAAACCATGGGTGAAGAAAAACCAACTACCAACTGTTTTTTTGCCCCACAGCTTACAACCTAATACATAATTTTTACAGCATGTCATATTTTTAATGTTTCCTTAGGTAAAAACAATTATTTAATTCAGGGGTACAAAAACATGTTCTGTATAGTTCATTTTCAGTGTCCTGGTACTGAACAGGTCATCACATAGACAGAATGTGATAAATATCACATAATGCACATATACCTATACAGACACATGAGCACATACTGTGTTCAATTCAAATACAGTCTAATAATGCAAACAAAAAATATTTTAACTGTATAAAGAGAAAGGGATGTTTTAAATACATTTTTCTGGACCTACAGTACTGTGTAAAAGTGTTAATCATGCAACCTCAATGTGTGTTGAGAAGTACAAGGTAGATTCTTATCCACCATCAGGGAGGTTTCTGGTTGGTCCCAAATTCATTGTGCAGCCTGAGAATGACCTCAAACACCCAATCTCAGTCACACACAACTATCTTCAGCAACAGATAGTCTGGTCCCCACAGAGCCCTCATCTCAACAAGATCCAGTCAGTCTGGGAGGACATGCAGAGACAGTCAAAGTCTGCAGAAGAACTGTGGCCAGTTTGGAAGAACCTACCAACCTCCACCTTAAACTGCATGCAAGTTTGCATCAGAGAATTGACGCCGTTTTAAAGGCAAAGGGTGGTCCCACCAAATATTGATCTGGTTGAGGTTTTTTTGTCTACTGCACTTTTTAGAAGTTTTATTGATTAATAAGTACTCATGGCATTATTTCTGGAACCATCCTCGCTTCATAGCATTTTTCCCCACAGGTGCCTAAGACTTTTGCACAGTACTGTATTTTTTTGAACCCAGGCGAAGCATTAACGACACAGACTGTGGAAGTGGCTATTAAGTGGACACGGACATGGAAACGAGCCATTTTCACAGCAGCTCTACCTTTCCAAATATAGTGTGTTTGTTATTGAGCTCATCCGCACGGCCCAAAGTGAAGAAGAACTGGCTGCCATTGTCATGAGCACCAGCGTTTGCCATGGCAACCAGCCCTCTCCTGTTGAAACGCAATCTGGTGTGGAACTCATCCTGAGGAAAGAGAAAACTTTTCTAAAAGAGCTCATCCAAAGACTTTCCCAGCGGAAGAAAACATCAGTGTGGTCACAATGCAGTCGTTTTTAATTAGTCTTACATGTTACTGTTAGTGGCCGTAAAATTAAAATAGAATATTCAGTGCATGACTAATACAATGACATAAACATTTCCAACAACACGGGACTGCATATGAAAACCATTATTTCCCCAGCGTCACAGCAAGGTCTCAAAAATTACTTTTGGCAATGTCTATTTGCCTTTTAACAAGGTTATATTGAAACTCAAGGCAGAATTAGTTTGAATACATTAACTACCAATGTACTAAAGTGCATCTGAGCAGCTGGTAGCACTGGAAATTAAATTTAGCCAACACCACTAGACAGTGCATTTGGACATGTGTTCAGTCCATAAGTCTGTGTGTACTTTGCATGCTCTTCCAGGCTCTCCAATTTCATCCCGCACCCCGATTTAGTTGTTCTCAATTAGTAATTAACTATAGTATAATCTTCATTTTTAAGGAATTGATATTGGCTTAATGGACTCAGAAATACAAACGTGAAGATAACACGTAAACGTTAAAACTAGAAAGGAACAGAAATGCTACAGTGTAAGAAGCTAAAAGATTCTAATATCTAACCATTGTTCTGTTACCTACTTAACACAATGATAATTACTGGCTGATCAATAAATATAAAACTCAAATGTTAGGCCAGCAGGCAGCCTTGAGGTTACAACCATGTCCATGCAATCTGAAGGTCTCTATTTTGACTTCCACTGATGCTATAGTGCCCCTACTGAAGGTACTTTCTCTGATTTTATACTGTACAAATACCATGTTGCATCAATAAACCATCGTAAGGTTGCTTATCTAATACTGTATAAGTCACATGAGAAAAAGAAATCAGCTAAGCAAAGGTCAATAACAAGTTCTCACAAGAAGCCACACCCAATTTTACATGCTCACTCACCTTGAAAGGACGCCCATACACCGACTCCCCTCCAGTCCCATTGCCAGTGGGATCTCCACCCTGTATAATAAAGTCTGGCACCACGCGGTGGAATATCGTCCCATCATAATAACCTACGAGATTAACAGCTGTTTTACTACAAAACAGAAGTTTAACACAAATGGAATGATAAAACAGCATGTATTCTGCAAAGCAGAACTGCTATACAGTTATTTACTGACCTTCAAAAATTAGGCAAATCAGCCACATAAAAAACAAATAAGTCTCTATAAAATTCCACCAGCAACACTTGGTAAAATATCTTAAATAATTAAGTGAACCACCCAGGTTCCTCATGTTACAAATCTTTAAGTGATAAGTTTTCAAAGACAACATTTTTTCCAGATTACTTTTTTGATATATTATCTTCACTAAATTCCAAAAAATTTTGTGGCAGAAAGTTCCCTGCATTTCCACATCTAGCCATTAGTTGACAGTAAAACCCACACAAATAGAACAGGAGTGTGGGGACCGCAGGAATTCATCAAACTTCCAGTTTTTATAGCTCATGTCTGATAGTCAATAGCGTAGGTGATCAATAATAACATAACAAAGGCTGTATGTTTAAGAAATGTCACCATTAAGAATGGGTGTCAACAGGAGTTTGCGCAGAGAATGCATTTTCATTTTCAGTCATTTTAAATGTTTTATTGTAGTTCAAAGTCTATTAAAATGTTAAAACAAAAAGTCAAAATATTTTTCATATATCGTAGCATTATCTGAGGTTAACCAGAAATTAAGTTTAGAGATGTCTGCATGTTCTACCCATGTTTGTGTTAGTCTGCTCCCACAGTCTAAAGTCATATATTTCAGGTTAACTGGTTACTATAAATTGCCTGTTTTATGTGCACGTGTGTGACAACCCTGTCCAGAGTGTATTCCCTGCCTTAGCTCTCAGTGATTCCAGAATAGACTCTGGACCACGAGACCCTGGCAAGGGCAAGCGGTCATGGATAATTCAAACGTATGCCCAGGTGAGCAGCTCAAGGGCTGTGATGTGCTAGATTTATAGGCTGTACTATCACTATAACAAGCTTTTCCTGACTTTTAATTATTAGTAAATCTGAGTTTGAAATTATGAACAATCAAAGGTACCAACTGATATTCAGTCTAAATTGTGTTTGTAAGTAGAGAAACCAACGTATATGCCATCGGTTGAGGCGTGGGGTTAAAAATGAATCAGAAGAAGAAGTATTACCTTCCATACAGAGTTGGACAAAATTCCGGCATGCCTTTGGTGCTTCCTTGGACCACAGTTCCACATCGATGTCACCAGCTGATGTCTTCAAAAGAACCTGCAGTGTTGTACAAAAGCTTTGCACCAAGTCCACAGTTCAATACTATACTAATTCAACTTTATAATTTGGGAACGTATATAAATAAATCGTGTGTGTATTAATCTCTGTATAATGCTACTACAATACAACAGTATAGAATATTCACGAATAGTAAGACAGTTATGTATGAAAATTATGTATTGTTATTATTACTACTCTATAAATACCACAAAAGACTTTAAAAGGTTGATTTGAGTATAAACAGGCTGTTTGTCTTGGCTAAACTATACAATCTAACTGAAAAGCGGAATATTTAATTGCAGAAAACATAGTGACTAGTTTTTCCTCAGGTTTCCACATTACCAACCTTTCCATTCGTTGGCGGCTCCTGGATGTAAATGTTACTCATGTCTGCACCTGTACTTGTGCCCGGCTTAGAAATTAGCTCAACAGCAGTGATAACTCACAGATATCAGCAACACGTTTTCGAAGAATTTATAGTCACCAAAACAACATTTCGACTATAGTGAGTATACCGCCATGTTGAAAGAACGTGAAACACGTGAAAGTCATAGCTGTGGGAGGGGTGATGGGATCTCCTCAAACATTTTTACCTACATTTTAATTCACGTGGCGCTAATAATTAATCATACAGAAATATCAGTAGTATTAATATTACAAATTTAGCATTTTGTTTTTATTTTGCTACGATGAGGAATAAATAGTAATGCTTCAATTTATTAAGGTCTCCTCCGTAAACGATTAGCGTTGGTTCAGGCCTGTTTTCGTGGTGTCACACTGTAAGTGATCCCTGGAAATTAAATCCGACGTTTCTGCATTTTCCGGAATGCCAGGAGTGTAAATATCAACGTATCACTGGACATTAATGAAACTACGCGGCTGTAGACAATTTCCGTGGGAAATTTAGCCAACAAATCTGTATTAAATGAATAAAAATGTCCCGCGGATGTTGATCTGCATCTTACATAGAAATCTCTCCAGATAAATAAATCGTGTCCTGTGAGATATACATATAATCTCTCAGTAGATCATGGCTTTAGCTGTGTTATATGCGGGGGTGAATTATTGTGAGCTAAAAAAGCACATTTCACAAGGCGTAATAAAAGGCACGCATATAAGATCACGTCTTCGTTTCACACCGGACCTATTTGATTGACGAACTCTCGGGGAGTTTTTAAAAAGCAAATTAAAGGAGCGAATTTGACGGATTCGTGACAAACAGAGAGGTTTCGCCATGGCGCTGCCAGGTGCGGGTTTCTGCGCGCAACATCTTTTCAAATTGTACAGCATAAACACGATAATCATTGTACAAAGTTATGTCGCTCCGACGAACTCGGTATGAATACCAGTTCGTGCGTTTTCTAAAGCAACGGTTCTAGAAATTTCCATTTCACACGGGCTGGTGTTTCACGCAGCTAACGGGGGAACCGCCGACGGGGTCATATGTTTAAATTTAAATGTATATTTGTACCTGAGCTACATTCGTCGGTCGGTTCTCTGAGATTCTTATTTCATAACACTATTCATAGTTGAATGCGTTGTGTTATGACGTCTTACTCCTAAAAAAAACCCCACATTTTTAGCAATATATAATTTTGTCGGAAAACTTATCCATGTACGAATGTACACATATCCACGTGCTTCTTGTTTATAACTTGTTTCTTTTCTATTACAGGACCCAATAAGGATAATATCAGAGCCGGGTGCAAAAAGTGTGGATACCGTAAGAAACTATTTGTATATTTTGTCCCTGAGGAGTTATAAACGTTTATTTACACTGAAAACATACTCGGGTAGTTAAGGCGGCGCAGTCGCCCGGCCACTAGCGCTGGTGCCCCGCAGCTCCTGAAGTTCCACTACGACTCACTTATGTTCTCACTGCCTTCGCAAGGGTTTCCTGCCACAGTCCAAACACGTTTAGCAGAATTGACAACTTGTGTGTGTGTGTGTGAGAGAGAGAGAGAGAGAGAGAGAGACCTTGGGATGGACTGGTGTCTGTCCCTGGTGTCCTCTTGCTCACACCCAGTGGATCTGGGATAGACTTTGGACCCACAGTTAAAAATTTCTGTTTAGCACAGGTGTACAAATTATTTCTACTTAATTTGATGCTGTGAATGTCTGAGCAATTGCCCTTATGCCCCTATTTTATCAAGTGCACGAAAAAAGTAGTGCGATATTTTTGTTTGTGGTGCCGAGAGTTCTTAACGTTCAGCTGCCTGTTTTCAGCGGGACACCTGACCTTCGAGTGCCGGAACTTTGTACGAGTGGACCCCAGGAAGGACATTGTCCTGGATGTGAGCAGCACGAGCACCGAGGAGAGTGAAGAGGAGGAACAAAACGACGGGGTGCCTGGTCCTGCTGCCACAGGTCAGTTAAGATGGTGAAGACCAGTGTTATTCTTCACTCAGCGTTCACGTAACAGCCTGTAACTCTTCCTTGAATAGTTTATCTGCACAATGAGCAATATTTACATTCTAAACTGGCAGTACTGATGCAAACCACGTGCCTGCATCTATTTAGAAAGTGTTTTGCTGCTGAAAGTACTTTTTTGGTACTACAGTGTTATCCTTTTTTATTATGATCAGTGGATGTTATGTACAGTATATATTTTTGGCTTCCATGATTTTTTTTTTTTTTGAGCTACATGCTTGGTGTATTTTTCACAGGTTCGCAAGAGGATCCTAAAAAAGTACGACAGAAAAAGAAAACGAAAGAGAAGTCTCACAGGAAGTCAAAAAAGAGGTAATTTTGCATTCAAAGTTGCCTTCCAGCTACTGTTATCTGTTAGGTTGTGGCTTTTAAGGAACTCAGTCATTTTAGGAGGATCTGTGTCGGTGTTCATCGGTGTTCATCTATCCTGCATAATGGCCTAGGGAGATACTTGTTGTTTCGGGGTGTCGGGGAAGCCACTGCTGACAGGCAGTTTGAGTTTACGGCGATGGAGGGGAGGAATTGCTGCAGTTGTGCAGTCACGTTTTTCCTTTTGTTTAGCTCATGTACACTTTCTGTGTCCAGTGGGATCAGCAGGATGAAATGTATTTCTTCAGCTGCGTAGTGGCTGCCCTTTTTAGAAGTCCATACCTTCCAGCTTGCTGCTGTTCAGTTTTTATTGCACACCCTCATTTGCTCACTTCCTCCCCAGAGCTTGTTCGAGTGACGATGAGGAGGATCGGAAGAGGAAGAAGCACAAGGGCCACAAAAAGAAAGGCAAGAAGGAAAAGAAGGAAAAAGAGAAAAAGCACAAGAAAAAGCAGAAAAAACAGGCAGCACATTCCTCGCCCTCCAATAGTTCCAGTAGCTCTTCAGACAGCGACTAAAAAACACACTTACCTGAAGCCACCTGTGCAGAACCTTTCAACACCTTCCATACGGCATCGGTTGGCAAGAGAGAACCTGGCAGCTCCACTTTCCATTTCTGCTCTTCACTTGTACTTGTTTGTAACTGATGAAATGTATGTTGGAGTTTTTGTGTACTGTAATCATATAAATTATATTTTATATAATGACCAGACATGACGTTCTTCCGTGTGTCTTAGTGCCACTTTTAACATGTATGTTTTATTCATGTGTTGTCAGCTTCTGAAAGCCTCTAAGGCTCAGTCCTTTCCAGCTGTCGGTTGAAACAGTTGAGAACAGATTGTTTTAGTCTGGATATCTATGTAGATGTTAGTTTTAGTAACATTCAATGTCAGGTGCAGTACAGACTAGTTGAATGTATATTTTTGTACGTGATTCAGGACTCGAATTCAGTGATTAAAATAAAGTTTTAAATATTTGTCAGTGTGAGGGGTCTGGATCTTGGTGATCTCACCTGTTTACAGTAGGTGGTGGATAAAAATCCGTGTCAGAAAATATTTTGCTGAATTTTATCTTCGGAAAGACTGAGGTCATTTAAGTATTAGGTTCTGTAATTAGAACCTAAAAAGTAACTTAGTCAAAAAGTAAATATTAAAATAGGAATAATTACACATCCCGTGTGAACTGGGACAATGAGGATGAACTCGTCGTTCGTGATGGTTTATTATGTAGCCGAGAGGTTTTGTTGCAGTTGAGCACATTAATTGTGCTTCATTCTGCCGTTATTTAAATCAAACACGGTTGACTTGACATAGTTACGGCGAGCTGGTCTCGTGTCTGAAACAATAAAATAACGACGTTCACTTTCCTTCAAATTATTCCTCTGAAAACTTGAAGTTTCGGGCCTTTTCGTGTCCCGTGTATATGTCGTCACCAAAACCCCGCCTCTTCCCTGAAGCTGGACCAATAAAAGCCCAACGATGTCAAGTCGCGGGCCAACGAAAAGGCGAGTTTGATGACGTTCACGTGTGCGCCGAATCCGGCCTGGCGCCGCGGTTCATGTCTCCTGCTGTACCAAAAACATGGCGTCTGGTTTGAGCTCGTCCGACAGCAAGAGGAAACTAGAGAAAGATGAGGAGAACGGCGGCGAAGGCGGCGAGGACGAGTGGGTTGGGCCGCTGCCCAGTGAAGCCACACAGAGAAAGAAAAGAAAAGGTAATCTTTAAAAGGAAACCACACCGCGGGGTCACCGTGTGAACAAAGGGGGTTGACATGCAGGCAGCAGCTGAGACGTGGTTTTGGTCGCTGTGGGTTTTTCTCCTGCAGTGCTGGAGTACGAGCGCGTGTACCTGGACAACCTGCCGTGCGCGGCCATGTACGAGCGGAGCTACATGCACAGGGACGTGATCACGCACATCGCGTGTTCCAGGTGCATCTCTTCCCGCCCCCCGCACACCGCACCACCTCTGCCATCGTCTTACTCGGTGCTGAAGGCCCTGGACTTCATGGGTTCGAATCCCCCTCCCCTCTCCCGCTGACGAGTTTCACTGACACTTGGCTCTGTTTGCCTCAAATGCGGCCAGTTGCCTCGGTCGAAAGTGTCACGGTAGTAAGTCTGCTGTGGGAAATAAGCTGCTGCCCACTTACATCAGATGTGATGTTTGGATGAGCTGTGGTTGCTGTCCTACTTATTTCTCTGTTTCCCTGGACCCCCCCCCCGGTTCCCAGGACCGACTTCGTCATCACTGCCAGTCAGGATGGCCACGTCAAGTTCTGGAAGAAGAAGGAGGACGAAGGGATAGAGTTTGTGAAACACTTCCGCAGCCATCTAGGTGCGCACGCCTCCTCCTTCGCATATGTGGATGTAATTGTATCAGAAGATCCTCAAATGTTTGTGCTGATGTTCTTCTTCTTCTTCTTCTTCTTCTCTCCGTCAGGGGTGATCGAGTGCATTTCAGTCAGCGCCGAAGGAGCTCTTCTCTGCACCGTGGGGGACGACCAGGCCATGAAGGTGTTTGACGTAGTCAACTTTGACATGATCAACATGCTTAAGCTCGGGTAAGTCGTCCCGTTCGAGTTTCCGAAATGAAGGAATTGTCACGAAATCGAAAGTCTTGCTGTTGGTCTCGAGCGTTTACGTCAAGCCAGCGTGACGAGAAGCTCGGCGGCGGCCCGTTTCCCTGCGTCCCGCCGTGTTCCGGCGGCTTTGGGGAGCGGAGTTTGTCCGTGTTAAAAACGAGATGGGGGTCTCGGTCTTTGCCGTCTTCTGCAGCTTCCATCCCGGCCAGTGCGAATGGATCTACAATCCCGGCGATGCGATATCCACGGTGGCCTGCTCCGAGAAGTCCACCGGGAAGATATGTGTGTACGACGGGCGAGGGAACAACCAGCCTCTGCACGTGTTTGACAAGATGCACTCGTCTCCGTTGTCACAAATTCGGCTGAACCCGCCGTTTCGGGTCGTCGTCTCTGCTGACAAGTCCGGGATGGTGGAGTACTGGACCGGCCTCCCGAACGAGTT
Source organism: Arapaima gigas (assembly GCA_900497675.1). Lineage (NCBI taxonomy): Eukaryota > Metazoa > Chordata > Actinopteri > Osteoglossiformes > Osteoglossidae > Arapaima > Arapaima gigas. The sequence goes on along the minus strand of UFQX01000169.1, from coordinate 136,387 downwards.
CAAGTTCCCCAAACACGTGGAGTGGGAATATAAGACGGACACGGACCTGTACGAGTTCGCCAAGTGCAAAACGTACCCCACCAGCCTGGCCTTCTCGCAGGACGGCAAAAAAATGGCCACCATCGCCTCGGACCGCAAAGTGAGGATTTTCCGTTTCCTCACTGGGAAACTGATGAGGGTCTTTGACGAGTCTTTGACAGTAAGTCCAAACTCGACCTTTGTACATCTGCGGCGTGATTCTAGGCTAATGGTTTACATTTGACTAAAACGGGCTGGTGGGAACCTGAACGACGTCAGCATGCAGCCAGGGGCCTGATCTTCAGGAACGTTAAAGCTTCTTTCTCTTACGGTTTAAAATGGTCAGGGTTGTCTGGGATTCACAGTTTGCTCGTAGTCTTATTTTGGAAAATATTTTGCAATTCTCCACGGCCTGGTTTTACGGTGAAAAACAGAACTTGGTGTATATCACCGAGTGGAATCCCACAAAGTGTCTTAGATCTCCTCACACGTCACGTATTCACGAGTTGGCAGCTTAAGGGAGTCGGCCTGTTACCTCGTGGCCGTCGTGAAGACGTCTCGGACTCACGCTAAACGAATGCTGTCTTCTGACGTTTCTGAAAACGTTCGAATGCGGAGTATGATTTATGGCGAGGAACGATTCTCACAACTAGTCTGAGGTGTGGGGGTTGGTAGGACCGAGTCTTCACTTCATACACGAATCGCCGTATTTGTAGCGTTTATGGTCAGATACCTTCTGACAGATGTTTAACGAAAAAGGTTTCTGGGTGGAAAGCAGCCCAGTCTGTGCTGCTGATTCTCACCGATCGCTTGGGTCTGGGCCTCTGTCAGATGTTCACCGAGCTGCAGCAGATGAGGCAGCAGCTCCCTGACATGGAGTTTGGACGCCGGATGGCTGTGGAAAGGGAGCTGGAGAAGATGGATGGCATCCGCCTGACCAACATAATCTTTGACGAGACGGGACATTTCGTTCTTTACGGAACCATGTTGGGCATCAAGATTATTAACGTCGAGACCAACAGGTGAATTTTTATATTACGGCCGCCGCTTCCTCTCTTGGTCCTGTTTGTTTCTTCGTGACACTTTTTTTTTAGCCCAGTTGTTTCACCTGGGCGTTTTGCTTCTGTGTGGAACGAGAACCACAAGTGTGGACTCGACCAGCTACAACTTGTCTTGATATTTGAGCTCAGGTGGATCTGTAGCTTTTTGGAACCGTTGGCGAGATGTTTAAAGCCTCAGTAGATAAAACACTTAACAAGGCTGGTATTAAATGTTTGAAGTGCTGTCAGGTTTTTGTCGGGACGACCCGGTCGGGAGGCGGTACGTTCCGTTTGGGGACGGGATGGTTTGATCGGACGGCTGACCAATCGCCCCGGTTCCTCCCAGGTGCGTTCGGATCCTGGGGAAACAGGAGAACATCAGGGTGGTGCAGCTGAGTCTGTTCCAGGGTGTTGCCAAGGCCAACAAGACCGCTCCTACCATCGAGATGAAGGCGTCGGACAACCCGGCCTTGCAGAGCTCAGAGCCTGACCCGACCATCTTCTGCACGGCCTTCAAGAAGAACCGCTTCTACGTGGTAAGGGAGCACCTGGCGAGACGTTTCTGCCCGCGTGTTTGTGCAGTTAGATTTTCCGTTAAATAGGACCTCGTGTACGGAAAAGACTCTGACTTTGCTGTGTGTTTCTGTCACAGTTCACTAAGAGGGAGCCCGAAGACACTAAGAGCGCCGACTCTGACAGGGACATCTTCAACGAGAAGCCCTCCAAGGAGGAGGTCATGGCAGCTACGCAGGCTGAGGGCCCCAAAAGGGTGTCGGACAGTGCCATCATCCACACCACCATGGGGGACATTCACATCAAGCTCTTCCCTGTGGAGTACGTACATCCTACAGGTTCTAGCTCCGCACGCCTGGCGTAGCCTGGAAAGCGAGCGGCGGAGATCTGTTGCCAACAGGTGCGTTTGACAGTTTGCTTACTGCAAGTCTCTTCTTCCTCAGATGCCCAAAGACTGTGGAGAACTTCTGTGTTCACAGCAGAAATGGGTACTACAACAGTCACGTATTCCATCGGGTCATTAAGGTACGGCAAACTTCATCTGAACGCGTGTGCAGCAGCGTCCCCCCACAGGGTGCGGCACGCTGGGGTCACCCCCGAGGGGCTGTCGACCTGTACGGAGATGAAAGCGCTGACTGCTGGACCTCTGCTCTCGCAGGGCTTTATGATCCAGACGGGAGACCCCACTGGCACAGGAATGGGTGGGGAGAGCATCTGGGGTGGCGAGTTTGAGGACGAGTTCCACGCCACGCTGAGGCACGATCGCCCCTATACTCTCAGCATGGCCAACGCCGGGCCGAGTACCAACGGCTCCCAGTTCTTCATCACTGTGGTCCCAACCGTAAGAGCTGCTGTTTCCCTCCTCCTACCAGTCAATGAAAACACTGAACCGATTTGGTTGCTCAGCTTGATCTAGAGATCTTCTGAAAGGTCCTAATCTACTCTTCTTTTTTTTTTTTCCAAATTTACAGCCCTGGCTGGACAACAAGCACACGGTGTTTGGCAGGTGTACAAAGGGAATGGAAGTCGTCCAGAGGATTTCCAACGTCAAAGTCAACCCTAAAACGGACAAACCGTACGAGGACATCAGCATCATTAACATCACTGTCAAGTAGTTGAGCTGCATTCTGGACTGTTTGTACATGATGAGCGTTTGCATATTTTTAAAATAAAGTGTAAAGGCGACAAGTACAGGTAGTTTAAACGTTTTGACGGCGACACCCAACATTATACAACATCCCCATTCTTCACTTGCCTTGTATTTAATAGCGTAACACAGTGTACAAAAGCACGAAGTTCACAAGGTACAAATGCCTGTGTGTGTACTGTGCTTCCACAGGGTGAGGTTATGACAAAAATGTTTATTCACACCAGGACAGGTAAGTAAACAGGTGCGTAAGTTTATACATGCTCTTTTAAATAGGTATAATTAACTAGTCAGCATTTATGTTGACGGAGGACAGTAAACTCAGACGGTTGAAACTCCTCTGAAACAACCAGAGAGGTTTCCTCTATACTGCGAGCTTGCAAGAAATGACCTTGTTCTTTGTCCTGCCTAAATAGGAAAAAAAAAAAAAACTACAGTAACGAGTTAGAAAGGAGCTGGTCGAGCAGTTTGTTCAGCGGTTCATGGGTCTGCAGGAGCGAGGAGATCGCTGTCCAGTAAGTTGCAAAGTCAGGCGAGTCCCATAATTGCAGCACAGCAGTTAGTCCATTTAACCTAAAATAAACTGTCGAACGGTATCAAACATCTCCAATGCAGCAGGAACTTAACACGCTCCTAAAAACAGGAGGTGGCGGTGGGGGGACACAGCACGTCGACTTCAATCCTTCACAGCTACAAGGTGCCTCAAATGTGTCAACAGTTCCCGTAGTTCTATATACAAAACACATACTGAAGGCGTCTTCTCTACTGGCGCAGCCTTTTTGCACACGGACGCTGGAACACCAGTTGAAGATGGGAAGGCTGGATGAAACAAAGACTTCAAACGTCTAAACAAGATGCCTAAGTTCACATAAAGCGTGGACTCCAGAGGTACAGTAGAAAATCATGCTCGTGAGAAGATCCCGCTGACGTTCTGGGTGTGGGCAAGGGCAAGTTTCTGTACGCGGGTCGCTAGGTAAGACACCACGCAAGAAGCTCACAACCGGAACTCCTTACTCACGTTGGCCAACATCAGAAAGCCTTCAGGCACTTATTCATCTACCGGACGGCCCAAGTAATTCTGATACGTGAGCAGCATCCCGAGGCCTCAAACCCTAAACGCTAAAACGCTGCACATACCAACGCACCCTCTGGTGGTTAAAGTAATAACATCCCCTGCTGGCTAAAACTGAAGAACTAAAGTGTTACTGAAACATTTTTCGCCGGGGAATGAGTTGGTAATGCAATAGCAGAAAGATAAGTACAGCGTTCACAAGACACGTTATTACATCATATTGCAACAATGTGCTTAGTGTTAAATAGAAAAGATTATTTTTGCTTCATCCATTTTTTTTTTTTCAAATCCATATAGGAAAAGTAAGGACTGGACACCAGGCTACTTCACCAGACAAAGACCTAATATTACCATTTAAATGTTAGGACTGGCAAATAGTAAGTGCATATATAATGGAAACAAATATGCAGAATATCTGCTGTCCTTAGGTTCGTAATAGTTAACAGAGCAAGGTTATAATAAACCAGCAAACACTGAATTATATTTCTTCCAAAAAACATACGGGGAATAATGGAGATGTGTAGTCTTGTTGGTACATCAGTTTACGTCCGATCCCGCCCGGTCAAAAGTAGTTTCGATACCCCGGCTTTTATTTCAGCCGTCCTCATCGGGGATGTCACTGTTAACACCAGCGTAGGGGCGAGTGCAGTTTAAGGGCAGCGAGTTGTCTGTCTTACTGGAGGACGGAAGAAAGTGAGCAGACTAGGCGGATGGGAGGGGGGAAATGAGGGCTGGGTGGAGTCGCTGGGAATGTGAGTGGGGCCGGCAGGACAGGGGGCCCAAGATTAAGCCACATCCAGCACGCCGGCGGCCACCAGCTGCCGGGACAGCCAATCCAGCCCCTCGTGGAGGCCTGTCCCACTGCGGGCGTCACAGCCCTGGATGTGCCAGCTCCGTCCGCAGCACAGTTTGTGCAGACTCAGCAGCTCCGTCATCTCCTCCACCGAGAGAGCCCCGGGAACGTCCTGCGGATCGAGGACGTCCACACGCAGGGTTCACTTGAGGTTCACCGCGGGCGTGCGACACACCGAGGTCTAGCTGTGCTTGATCACCACACCGCAAGCCGCTCTTTAAACCGCAGCGGATCTGCTATTAACGGTGCTGTACATTATACAATTCCCACACGTCCTTTTACCTCGTGTGTCTACGGCGCGCAAAGCAACAGCGAATGAAGAACTGCGATTTCTCTCAAGGCTGTTACCTGTTTGTTAGCGAAGATGAGCAGCAGGGCGTCTCGGAGCTCCTTCTCTGTCAACAGCTTGGCCAGCTCGCTGTGAGCCTCCATCAGCCTGTCCCTGTGGCAGCTGTCGATCACAAACACCACCGCTGGAGACACAACGACAAGAGTCAAGCTCCCGGGAAATCGCATCCGCACAAGCAAATCGCTCCGATCCGAACGTGCCAGCGCCGGACTTATCTGCGCACAAACGCGGCGAATATCCGAGGCACCTGCGGTTATTCGACTTGACAGAAATCATTCTACTCATTTTGGCTAAAATACACGTGCCTACGTGCTGTTTGGTAGCTGGAATTCAGATGAATATTTAGACATTAAAAAAAATAAAACTTAACACTGCAGTACAAAAATACCTTGTGTGTTTAGGTAATAATGTTTCCAGAGGGGTCTGAGCTTATGTTTCCCACCAACATCCCAGATGGTGAACTTGAGATTTTTATACTCCACTGTCTCCACATTAAAACCTGTAACACAAAGAACATCTCAGCTGCAAACATAGTGGAGTGCAGGTAAACAGTGTGTGGATTCTGCCCTTTGCGGATGAATTCCGTGAGCAGCTGACGATATCTTCAGTTCAGGACACCGAGGGCCACGATGCACACAGAAAGCGGTGCACAGGCAGGGCACGTTTTTCCATTTATAGTTGTAACCGCCGCACACATAGTCTAAGCAATAAGGGCACAAATGCCTTCTACCTCAGCCAGGGGAATGGTATGCAGTTACCTATAGTTGGGATGGGCTGCATGAACTCGTCCTGCTTCAGCTTGAAGAGAATGGTGGTTTTGCCAGCGCCGTCAAGACCCAGTGTCACTACACGGATCTCCATCTTCGGCCCAATGTGGACTCTGTTATCCTGAAACCAAATGAACCAAAATGAGCACACGCAGCTTGTGTAAATACTACACAACGGGGGAAGACGCGGGAAGAGCCCGTACCTTTGTGAAGGTGACAGGGATCCCGGCATCGAGCTGGATGTGGTCGGCCAGCTCGGTGAACTGCTGCTGTTGCTTCTGCAGGGTCTCCAAGAGCCTGGTGATCTCCTGCTTTGCGAGCACCACGCGGCAATCGTCCTGCGAGAGACAAGACCGTACAAGGGGTCGCAATTTGTCATCACTCCCTCCCGGTGCCAAACTAATCGCCAATGAATGTAACCGTGCAACGGGGTGCCCTATCCGTGTACACAGAAGTCAACCAGAATTCGGAGGGGAACCTCCAGCCATGGAATTTTCACATGCAAATAGTGCACTTTATTTCCTCCGCCTTGTTCACCACGCGTGATCACTACAGAGTCACGATGCTATTACCATCTACTGCAGTGAAAAACACGTTAAGTGCATCCTTGTCTTGTAACGCAGGGGTAATGCGACATCTGATGTCGCTGACGTCGTACCTGCTGCAGCGTCTTCTCGCAGTGCAGGCAGGCGGTGGACACTTGCGACAGCAGGATAGTCATGTCCTCCTGCTGCTGGCGAAGCCAAATGAGCCTTTCACGCACATGGGCATCTACCACGCTCAGCGCCATCTCCTCTTGGCGACACAGCGTCTCGTGCAGGTCGGCGAAGTAGGCCCGGACGCAGGAGCGCGCACTCTCCGCTGTGCCTGGCACCTGGGGCCCGGTTGCGGGTGGGTGAGAGGACGCTATCAGACTGTAACAGCGACCGCTTTAACCGGTGCGAATCACACGTGCGCGATTCGCAACATTGTCTCTCAGTGGATGGATTCAAATCCGTACCATTAGGTTTGGGACACATCCATTTAATAGAGTAAATCCTAAAGGTGCCGCAGTGATACCTCCTATTCTTTAACCCGGCTCGTAATGATAATTAATAACTCTGTATGTTATTTTCAGACAAAAATCATGCTTGGAAAAGTTACTGAATTCAAAACTGCGTTATTTGAGCAGCACTCCAGGTCAGTTTGAACTCCCACAGGCTTGTCATGTTCCGACAACAAGGGTCTGTTTATTTCCTGTGATAAACCGCGTGTCACCGGGGCGGCCTGTCCACGAGGGTTTCAACTCACGTGCTCCGTGTGGGCCATACCAACGCTGTCTTCCACGATCTGCTCCCCGCCTTCGATCTGCTGCACGATGCCCACCAGCTTGCGGGAGTATTCAGAGACCTCCTCCGTGAAGGTGCGGATGCAGTGCGCCATGTCCAGGATGGAGGCTCGGATCTGGTTGGCCTCAGCCTCGAGCACGGCATGCTGGGAGAAAAGATCCGATTCAAAGATCTTCTCAAAAACCACACGCTTTACTGATCGCCTTAGTCTGGCACTAGATGACATCTCGAGCTGTACTCACTGTATAATAAATCCATGCCTGAAAGTCCTGTGGAGAAGCTGAGCATGGACTCAAAGTTAGGGGCAGCACTGAACTGAGAGCAGACAGCGCTGCTGCCACTGACCTTGTGTCCCTGGTGCTTGCCATACTCCTTGCACACACAGCACATGAGTGGCCCTGGCTGGCAGGCTTCTTCCAGGCACACAAACTCAATGGCGTGCACCTGGTGCTGGGGGCACAGGGTCTTCTCGTGGGGTTTGTCAGCCAGGGGGACACGCCGATGCTTGGCCAGGGTGCGGGTCGAGTGCGTGAGCTGCGAGCAGCCCGCACACAGGTGGGTGGCGCATACCGTGCAGTACACGGAGGCCGTGTGGCTCTCGTCCTCGTCGCAGCGGACAATGCGCTGCCAGAAAAAGAGAGAGCGAAAGAAAGGAAGAGGTGATGGGCGACTTGGCAAATGTGCAACAAGAGACGCTCTAACGGAGGCGTGTATCATAACTGCAACCCCCTTCTCAGACTATTTTCCTTTCCATTTTCACCACAGTCACACTGATCACAAAAGCACCAGTGTCTTACTTCTCCTACCCCACCGAGGGCATCCTCTGACATGCCTGACTGGTTGGAGGCCCCATTCTGCAGCCTCTCCAGTAGCTCCAGCAGGGCAAAGTTCTTCTTCAGTCCCCAAACCCCAGAATCGCCTGCAAATACCGGGATGAAAACCACTCATGTCAACGCTGGGTCATCTGTCACAAACAATAAGAAGATCGAGTCCTCCAGACAAAAGTAAACTAGGGAATAATTGCCCCAGGGTGGCATAAGGGGTCAGACCACATTTAAGGGCAGTGTGGTACAATCAACAAGATCTAAGACTGGTCCCCGTGAGGTGCTGCTACACAACTCAACCACGTCTAAGCACGTGTGAATTTGCCGTCTTCAGCAGCATTGTGACTTGTTGAAGGTCCCACACATGTCAATAATGTGATCACTTAAAGTCACAATGTAATTTGGACAGCATGAATTAGCATCTTGATGAAAGTGAAAAAAGAGACAGTTCACTTTGATTGGTGGCAAAGGACCCATGCTGATGGATCTTTGGAGGGAAATGTAAATTGTACTAGACAACCATGTGGAAGATGACAAGTAAATAAACATGATTAATAAAGCAGTCTTCGACCTTTTTGGACACCCAAAACACACCACATTACACCACACAATACAGTTGCTACACCATGACAAAAAAAAGCTCTGAAATTTTCAAGTGTGTTGGGTTGTTGAAGGTCTCCATTTTTCTTGCTTTTTTTGCAAAAGAGCATCATAAACAAATGACTGACATTCTGAACCACTGTAACAGACATTCAGGACCAATTCCCCTATGAGACTGAAGTTGTACGGAACAGGATCCCTGCAATTGAGCCCGGCAGTCTTCCAAAGACAGTCTGTCAGCGCAGCTTATGATACGAACTTATCAAAAAAGTACAAGAGTTGCATCTGTAAATAGACGGAATAATATCCTAAATTAAGCACATGTTTCAAATTGCAAAAGGTGAAGAATTTATTCAGACGGAAAAACACTCTGAAAATACTGCCACTTTCTATGAAGGTCGCAAATTTGCGTAGCACGCTCTGCTGGGCGCATGCAAATGAGATAAGACTGTTTGTAGGGGATGGGAAGGAAAAACGAAAACAAGAAGGGAAACGACACGAGCGGAGATGGCCCTCACCGAGCTCGGTGACCTGTCTGTCAAACGGGCAGCGCACGGCCCGGCCGTGCAGGGGCAGCCGGGTCAGACAGTCGTGACACACTGTATGGCCGCACAGCAGCAACCTGGGCACCTTGTCTCCTTGTAGAGAGAAGACATCTTCACACACTCCACATTCCAGCACCTGAAAACACACACACACACACATATGTGTGTTACATGTACATAAACTGTTGTGGTTCTATTTTCTTCCCAGGTAAATCATCATAATCATGACTTTTTTCCCTCCCAAGTTGAAAAATAGAAGAAGTATCTCCAAGAAAACTAAAATAAACCGGATACTATACCATAGATATTATAAGTGTTTGACAACATCATTTTCTCTTGTAAATCCTTGTCTGAATATCTTTGATTCAAGAATCAATCATTTTTTGTCAAACACCCTTATCCGAAACAGACATACGAGGGAGCACGGAATTAAGATATTAAGAACCACGGTGGACGGAATGGGGGGCGGGGGTTTCAGAGACCGAAAAAATTAAAGAATTATATTAAAAAGATTATATAATATAGATAAATTAAAGGTAAAAAACTGAGACTAAGAGAACTTGGATGCTTTTCAAAGGATGTATTGGCACATAGAGAGAGAACACGCTGGATTTCCGTCAGTGCAAACCTTTGGAAAATTTTCCCACTGCAAGAGCTTTTACAGTGAAAAGCCATTTAAAAGAGGACAACTGGAGGACGGCTTGAAAAAGTGGTGCGGCGTGGTGCTGGTCACGGCCGGTCGAGCAGTTTTACAGTCAGGTGAATAACCAGGTGTGAAATTATTACGATTTAAGGACTTGGTATCGACCGGTGCTGAAACAGGGACAAGAAGGAGTAGATCAGAAACATCTTAAGGGACACAAGACAGCAGCGAATCGCATGTTGCAATAATCTGGCAAAAACAGAAGTCAACTGCACAGGGAGACATACTTACCTGGTGCTAAAGCCAGCAAAGGTTACACAGAACGGGCAGAAACTTACTAAACCTTAGAAGTATTACGGTAAACAGAATATCCAGCGTTTGTATGCAATGAGTTCATAGTAATCTCAGCATAATATGACATTATTACAATTATAATGCAGTATATAACTACTGACTGGCTCCAGCTTCCAAGACAATGTAAGTTTCACACTTTGCATGTGTCGGTTTGTTGTTATATATAAGTAATGTGTAACATGAACGATGCCCTCAATTCCGTTCAACGTTACAACACGCTGCACATGGAAACCGTACATATTCGGAGCAATTGAACATTTTAATGCAATTCCATTCACGCCAGTTTCTGTTTGAATGCTGATATATACCGCCTGAACAGCGATTTATTCGGCGTTTATATCGCGTTATAATCGCTTCAGGGGAAAATACGTGAACTGTTTTATAACGTAGCTCGCGCGGCGCGACATCCGGCCCACGCGCGTCGCTCGCGCTGACAGGCTGGCCGAGCGGGGTCAGGTATTAACAGACAGTCCCTCCCTGCGCACCTGGGGGTCAGAATAACGGCCAAATAACGGTGTCGGAAACATCTTGTGAGCGACGCGCTGGAGGACAGTTTCGCCACGGGAATAACGCGAGCGGACTGACCGTGGCTGTTTAAATGTCAGTTTCACTGGAAGCCCTATGTCTGCGTGTCATTGTCCCCCCCCCTCCCGCCACCGGACACCACACAGGCAGCGCACGTCTCACACTGCACACACCGCTCGGTTCCCTTCACACACCTTGACGGCGCTCCCCGACGCCGGACGGCCGTGTCGGACACAGGGATCCATGGCTCCGGCGACCCCCGGCTTGTTTACCCCCGCCGCCGCGGCCATCCTGGAGCGATACCACTGAGGCGACCGGCGGGTCTGTAGGAGGTGGCAGCGGACACCGCCGGGCGAATCTGCGCTCGTTTCCCCATCTCACTTTTCTTAAAATGCGCTGCTGTACATTATTAGAGTAATTATAATTAGTGCTGACATGTAAAAAATAGAAGAAGCGTATTATTTTAACTACATTCCCGGCAGGGAAACGTACTTTGTTCCCCTCCCACAGTGCTGAAATGGTACGTTCCGCCAGCGTTTCCGCTCTCAGCCCCGCTGTCAGGAGATCCAGTGTCTCCGCATAACGGCCTGAACGCGGGGTTACCGGCCACGAAACGCACAGTGTTTTTAAAACAGAAATATGTGATTGCGAGGACATCCCGCAATTTTCACAGTGTGCTCAAAAGTGACATCGCAACAATCGCCAACTGACGAAAATCTACGATAAAATGAAACGAAACAGTCCATCAGTGCGGAATGCCGCCTAATCCATCTCAGTAAAAAAAAACAAAACCTTGCTACATCGATTTTATTCGAGCACATTTACTCGTGCAAAAAAATGTAACACAGAAAAGTTTTAAAGTAGTGACTCCATCCATCCTGGTCAGAATCCCGGGGTCAGTGGGTTATGAAACTGCACTCGGGATGGGACACCGGTACATCGCAGGATTCATGGCTCTTATACAAGAAACCGATTTTAAACAATCTAACTGGGGCATATCACTGTTCCCGTTTAACAGGATAAAAAGAAATGCAGTGTTTAGCATTTACTTTGGTAAAAATTGCTCTCATGAAGAAATGAATTCCCTGAATGCTGTAGGAATGTATGAGATCAAGCACGATCCAGATGTTAATGTAAACTATCTTCAGTCATTCATTTTGGTTATTCGATCTTAAACGTCTTTTTCGTGGGAACAAGGTGTGTTTTTCTCTTAAGATCTCCTTACAAGTTTTTTTTAATCCATATACGTTGGTTTCTCTCTCCACTGTAGATTCAGGCGGCCTTTTGTGGGAATAAATCCAGCGCATTGTCTCCTCGTGCTACAAACAGCCAAAGGTACTAATTTAACTTTAATTTAACTCAGTGCCAACTTTTCCGCTGTTTTTTTCTCACAAAAAATATATATATTTCCCCCCCATTCATTTTAACAGCTCTGACATCTCTGCTTTATGGCCACGAGCACATAAACGCGCACCGCGGGTCCCCTCCCGCTTCCCGTAGCGGCACCGGCTGATGCGGGTTAAAGTTGAAAGGCCAAAGGTGCGTCGTAAGTAAAGATGGACGTCAACCAGGCAAAACAAGAACATCTTCTGGCGTTAAAAGGTACTTAGTTGTAATTTGCTTGTCAGACAGTTGGTTTGCAGAAAATGTCTGGTTGCCAACTAACGTGTCGTGGTAAATAAGTGTACTAAAGTGAAGAGTTTAAGGAAGAATGTGGCCGAACACCGCCGTTTTAGCCTGGCAGAGCTGTACCAAAGCATGATGATGATGATGATGAGATGTGAAATACGGGCAGAAAGATAGTGTAAAATATACAAGTAAAAGTCTGTTATCTTGCTAAACAATCGGTACTTCTGCCGCGATACGATAAACTGTTTAAAGCCGCGCGACTGTTGGTTTTACTTTGTCATCGGACTCCCATATGAAGCCGCAAAGAGATGTTTTGATTTGAAAACTGTTCATTGATCATCTAAGTAATGCACTTTTTTAGTCCACGAATGCCTCAGCTGTAAAGGTGAATGTGTAAAGGATGTCTCTCAGGTGCTGTGGACACTGAACTTCAGTGTGTCCTGTAAACAGACCTGTGTCAAATTTATCACCTTTTTGGAAGATATTCCTCCCTATTAAGACACTGATATAAATGTCATTTGTCAGAATCGTGCTGCCACCAGGCGTCCTGTGTGTCTTAAGGTGCTTTCTGGTTTTACACTGCACTTTTCATTCATAACAATGCGAGCATAATGGCAGGGCCTTCACACCAAATGCATATATGCTTAATATTTTTGTGGGCCGTAGAACTGTGTACAGCTGTCTACTTGGGATTGATAATGTCGTTCTTGTTATTATATTGTTTTTATTCACCTTTATTTGCAGTGGTAGATAATCAGCTTCTTTATGATTTACCAGTTTGCACAGTAGGGTGTTGTTAATAGTTTAAATTTGGGCTAATACACCTCGATCAAGCAGGATTTAAGGTTAGAACAGAACAGTTCTATCTATTACACGTCCTGCTGCCTTGAGTTATCAGTTTACCGTTGTATGCTGCCTGTCACAGTAAATCCTTGCAGGTTGAAATTTACAGGAAAGTGTCACCAAAGAGCCGATTGTGTCTGTGTGTCGTGCAGTGATGCGGCTCACGAAGCCGACGCTCTTCACCAACATGCCGGTGACTTGCGAGGACAGGGATCTTCCAGGTTAGTTTTTGCTTGTAATGTGGTTTTGTTTTCGTGACGGTATAAATTTCTGTCACGTATTCTGCTTAATTAAATTTAATGAAATTCACCTCCTTGTAGAGTATGTGTTTCTGCCCTGCCAAGCACTCTGTTTTCTGCACTGTTTTAACAGTATATACTCCATGAGTGCAACTTATTCATACACTTCAACAGAAATAATGCCTACCTTAGAAAAGTTGATGGGAATCTGAAATGAATCAAGAAATTCTGAATTGATGATTGAGGATAAAATATTGTAGTAAATGTATGAAAACTCCAAAGGGCAGCAATGAAGTGCAGGTAAACCCCACTTTACACAGTCCCAGTTTGTGTAGTTTCAGTGTAGTGCAGCTGTCCTTTAACACCAGCTCCGTTTGCACAGTAGGTGCCTCGCTGTAATGCAGAGCCACAACCTCTCTGTGCCAAATAAATGCAGTAATGAGTACAAACTCATATTTAGTCCCTCGTATGGGAAGTTGATTTGTAGCTTTTGTTTTCCGTCCTGCCCAGGTTGTAATGTGATCACTGTGCTGTTAACTGGAACCTGTAATGTTGGTAAATCACTCTTACACTTCTGGGCTGCACCATTATTTATATAGGTGCTTAGAGCAGTGTGGTGTAATGGAGGCATTTAAAACATACTGAATAATATCAGTAATGCAATGAATGTGTTCCCACCCATCTTTAAGCTTGTTTCAACTAAAACTGTGGTTATTAGAACTGTTTATGGTTATAAGTACTGTTGGTGTGTGTTTAGAGCCAAAATGCGTTGTAGTCATTGTTCAGTTGTGCTGCTGGGCGTTGCAGAATTTGCCACACTGTCTGTGCGGCTTCAGTGTCAACTTTTATGTTTGTATTTTTTGCTTATTGCTGTTTTTTTTTTTCCTAGTCTAATAGGAGGGTGGCTGTTGTGGTTCATTATGCCTTTGAAATAATGCCGTACTGTCAGCAGCTGATGGTTATTCGATGTTTTCTTTCTTAGGAGAGTTGTTCAGCCAGCTCATGAAGGAAGACCCATCCACAATTAAGGGAGCGGAGACGCTAATGCTCGGAGAAATGCTGACACTTCCGCAGAACTTTGGGTACGACCATTTATGTTTACGCTTGGGGCTGGAGCTTTTAAGCAGGGGGTCTGTGTACTCGCTCCCAGAACATTTCACACTTCTCTGTAGCAGAAAAAACACCATTGCATGGTTTGTGGACAGAATCAGATGATCACTGGGCCGCACGGGTTCGTTCGAGGTCATTGAAGGATGTCACGTGTCAGTTTAGTGCAGTTCTTAGGTCCTGTGAGTAGTTTTAAGTCTCATATGTGAGGTTCTGCATCTGTGCATATACTACACGTGGATGAATCGAGCCATTTCTGTATTTTTATTGTCTTCATTTCTTCTTCCTGACCAGTAATATCTTCCTTGGGGAGACCTTCTCTAGTTACATCAGCGTGCACAATGACAGCTCTCAGGTGGTGAAGGACATCCTTGTAAAGGTGAAAAGGCCTTCCGTGTCCACTTCTTCATTCTTCCCTCAAAGGTTTGCTCTGCTTCTTGTACTGAACGCAGGGAGCTTTCGAACCACGTGAGCGGAATGCCCTCTGTCCTACAGGCCGACCTACAGACAAGCTCGCAGCGTCTAAACCTCTCTGCGTCCAACTCGACTGTGGCAGAGCTCAAACCGGAGTGCTGCATCGATGATGTCATCCACCATGAAGTCAAGGAGATCGGAACACATATGTATTATCTTTGCTTGTTTTTTTTTACATTGCATTATTCTTTTGGTTTCATCTCCATGGCAACCATGGATTGATTATGTGCATTGACAAATTTATTAGGTTTGTAGATGTTGGTTCCAGATGCAGTTCAAGGGCAGAAAAAAATTGGGGGGGGGGGTTGTGTTTAATGGAACATACCAGAATTAGTGGGCGACTGAATCCACAGCATGTGTTTGTTCCTTGTAGTTTGGTGTGTGCTGTCAGTTACACTACTCAGGCAGGAGAGAAGCTGTACTTCAGAAAATTCTTCAAATTCCAGGTGGGTTGCTTCTCTGTTACCGTTGCTCTTCGCTGCTTTTCCATTCCTCACGTTGGAAACATTTCGCGAGGCTGTGGCAGGCAGCAAAGCAATTAGTACTCGGGCTCCAAGTTCCACATGGGCAGTGTTTAGTGTTTCTCCTCATCCGAAGGTGCCGCAGACCTGCCGAAGGAGGTGCCGTGAGGGTTTCTTCGTCGAGTCTGTTGGAAGGTGCTCCGCGCGGCACTTTCTCCCTTGTCGGCAGGAAGGGGGATTCAGTTACAGTTGTTGTGTTGTGTGGTCTTGGGTTTATGGCAGAATTGCTGGAGAAGACACCATTTAACTTGCACTCTTTCTTCAACCAGGTGCTCAAGCCCCTCGACGTGAAGACCAAGTTCTACAATGCAGAGGTGCGATGTCTATTTCACCAGTGCTGCTGATGCCTGTTGTCCTCATTTGTTGTGTTTTCCATGTTTCCTTTGAGAAAGGCACAAATACATCTACATACATGATTTGTATCTAGATGAAAAATGGGAGAATTGTTATGCTGTACGTGTAAATTCGTTTAAGACAGTTGTATCAGACTGTCGATAATCCTCAAGTCGCACGTCTTAAATGTGTCTGTTGCTCACCAAGGAAACATGTAGCTTTAAATTTTATAATACAACATTCTTTCTTCTAGCGGTTGGAACTTGACCAGGCTTTTATTGTAGTTCTGTAATATTATAATGCAATCTTTTATTTTTGTTTGCCCAGTAGTTGTTTTCAGCTGCATTTAGTTAGTCAGACAGTTAAAAATGCATTGTCATTTTCTTCCTAATACTTAACCTCCCATTGTTTTCTAATTTTTCTTTTGTCTTTATTTTCTCCATTAGAGTGACCTCAGTTCCGTGGTAATTTGTTTTCTTTTTCTTTGCCAAACTCTCTTTGCTTTTCAAAAATCCTTTGTTGCAGCCCAACTTTCTCTTCAGAGCCAATGAGGCCAAACGCGGGGGGGAAATAATGAAAAAGCATTCTGTGAGAACACTACGCTCATTGTCTCCGTTCGGATGGATTCTTCGGCGCCTCTGTTCCTCGGCGGGGGAGCAGAGAACTTTCTGGCGTTTGTGACAGTGTCGTGGAATGCTTTGTCATTATTCTGCTGTCGCGCCCCTTTGCCCGCAGTGCTTGCTTTCTCTTGCTGACACGAGTTTCGCGGGGGTCTCGCAGTTGGGAGGTGAGGGACACGGGTGCTGTAGGGACCCGAAAGGGATGGCACGATGGGTTTGATCAAAGGGACAGTCACTCACCCCCCCCCCCCAGCCTAATGCCAGTAAAGGTGTGCAAACATACTGGTGGATCAAATGTATGAAATGAACTAAAAACATGTTAATTTTGAAATATTTTCTTAGACAGTTTTGATAGTTTTCAATGTTAGCCCTCATAAAAGCGACACTGCGGAAATCTGAAAGGGGCTGCTGTTTGTGCATCTGAAAGATTGACGCAAATTCCAAATCACAGTAACGGCACCGATTTTGCTGAATTTCTTTGGTGGGTCTTTGGTTAATTACTCGGGTTTTAATCGCAGGCATGAACTAACCACGACTTCCCTTCTGTCACGTTCCAAGTACTAATCCACCGTTTAGACTGAGCAGTAGTTGCGTAATTAGATACCCGATTCATTCTGACGGCTGTCAAGTCTTTTGGGGGGTTTTAGTCTGTAGGTACAATTGGAAAGTGTTCCCAAACCTGGGGTGTCTAGATGCTGGCGATTATAGTTTGCCTGCTTCTGCACTAAGAAAACTTACCTTTTAGTTTGGTAAGAATGAGTTACCTGCCACGATGTTTCCGTTGTCTAATTTGTCAAATTACTGCTCGGGTGACGCGAAAGCAGAAACGAAACTAAAAACGAATGAAGGCTGCCCAACCCGGCCAGAGCTCAGACGGTTGTGCCGACGCCGTGGGCACTTGACTGCTCGATCTGTCCCTGCAGACGGACGAAGTCTTCCTGGAAGCGCAGATTCAGAACATCACCAGTTCGCCCATGTTCATGGAGAAGGTGTCCCTGGAGCCCTCCCTCATGTACAACGTCTCAGAGCTCAACACCGTGACCTCGGGGGAGCAGGGGTACAAACGTCCTTTCCCTCGCACCACAGGCACAGCTCGATTCCAGTTGTTGAAGTATTGTCTCAAGGTCTAAGTGCACCTTATGCGTGTAAGATAGAAATGACCGTTGTCCTCAAGTTACATCGATGAAAGTTCACGTCCACACAGTCGAGCAGCGCTCAGCAGTGACACGGTTAGCCACGCGGAGCCTTCTTGTGACAAACTTCTGTTCCCTGCACCAGTGTCACGCTAAGGAGGTGCTGCTTTGTTGTGGTCTGTTGTGCTAAGGGAGTCGACGTTTGGGAAGATGTCGTACCTGCAGCCCATGGACACGCGGCAATATCTCTACTGCCTGAAGCCGAAACCGGAATTTGCCGAGAAGGCTGGCGTCATCAAGGGGGTCACCGTCATTGGCAAACTGGACATTGTGTGGAAGACCAACCTGGGAGAGAGAGGGCGGCTTCAGACGAGCCAGCTGCAGAGAATGGTAAAGCACCGCCCTGCTTTGCGCCGCGGCGCTTGTGGAAACGTGTGAGCGCATCACTGGGACGCTGCTGTGTCCTGTTGCTAATTTGAACATCGTGTTGCTGCTCAAGGCTCCCGGTTATGGAGACGTGAGGCTTTCTCTCGAGTCCATCCCAGACACCGTCAACTTAGAGGAACCCTTCGATATCACGTGTAAAATCACTAACTGCAGGTAAGCGGGTTTTCTCATTTCTGGGATAAGGGTGGGACTTGTCGGTGTGACCCAGCAGTGGTGCTACCATCTTACTGTCGTGACCTTGCTGCCCAGCAGTGAGAGGACCATGGACCTGGTGCTGGAGATGTGCAACACCAGCTCCATTCACTGGTGCGGCGTGTCAGGGCGGCAGCTGGGCAAACTGAGCCCCAGCTCCTCGCTCTACCTCCCGCTCAAGCTCTTGTGCTCTGTGCAGGGTCTCCAGGTGAGTGCGCTGGCTTGCGGGAGGTGGGTTTGTGAAGGGCGATTCACTGCAGACTTTGAAACGCGGCATCTTGCAGAAACTGGGCGTCTCCCATCAAGCACAGGTGTCAGACTTTGAAAGAATACATTCGGTTTCCTTTGAACTGGGGAAGAATGGAAGTTCACTGGCCTCCGCAAACTAACTGTCTGCTGTGAAACGGCTTGTTTTTGTTTTTTGTACTCGGTTGCCCACTACGGTGAAATATTCCGTTTCAGAGTATATCCGGCCTGAGGCTCACGGACACGTTTTTAAAACGGACGTACGAGTACGACGACATTGCGCAGGTGTGCGTGGTGTGTCCGTACAACAGCCCGGAGGACTGAGAGGACCCGGGACACGGCGCCGCGCATCTCCGAGGACCAACTGTGGAACACCTCCGCCTTTCGGTGTTCGTTTTAAACAGGTTGAATGTTTTAATTGTAAAAAGAAAACCTGCTGTAGTTTTAAGTGTAAGATATTAAAAATTACCAACGGTAACATGGTCTACTAACTTCTTCCGGTTTTGACTGTTTTAAACCTTTCCACCTTATGCTGGATTACGATCAGTTTTGTGCTACGGATTTTTGGCATTTGGTACTGCTGCCATAGACCCGAGTTCTTTGTGCCAACTTGTCCACTTCTGTCATCCCTTGTGGTTTTCTATTCTTTGAAGGCAAGAATAATTATTTACACTGAGTTTTTAGTTAAGAATTCCATTAGAAGTGCAACTGTGCAGAAAGTAGACGTGGAACCAGCTTCCAAAACGGGTCACTCGTATTTAAATAACTAGGAACGGTGTGACAGAACTGAGAAAAAGTCCCTTAGAGCAGCTGCTCTTCGTCTTTCCAGCCTTCTTTCTACGCCGAGTTTGGTTTCTGTTTTCTTCTCTAACTGCAGTTATCCTAAGGGTCGCTCTGCAGCCTCACCCTGCGGAGCTGCGCGTTGACCGAGCGAGATCTGGTCTTTGTGCTCGGCTCACACACCAGTTAAAACGGACGCAAGCAACTTGAAGAAGTCTTTATTAACACGTTGCAAGATTTCAGTCGGGACAATACACAACGCTGCATTCGGCCATCCGTTCCGCAAGCAAACCATTCCGTTTCCTTTCCGGCATACAAATTTCACGTCTTACACGGGAACATGCAAAGTAAAGTAGGCAGAGGCCATGAGTAATTCCAAGATTGTTTTAGTTCCAGTTACTTGCATCAGGTTAAGAGGGGAAAAAATGGTGCAAAATGACAGCTGTGCAACATTCTATGCAAACAGTAAAGTATGAGCATCATATGTAGACTACAGTCTAGAAGTGATGCTTGTTGCTCCTAAATGCCACTAATATTCACATTGGGTGGTTATATTTCAACATGAAATCATAATATATGTTGGATGACAGAACCTGGTCCTCAGGAACCTTTTAGGACAATTTACTAGATGCACCACTTTCTCCTTCCAATTCGTATCAGTGGAATATGTATATCCGCGGTCCTCCCATACAACTGACTCTTTCCCTAAAATAATATAGGAAGTAATAATATAGAGACGATATTAAAATCCATTTTCCTATGTGGAAAAAGCGAGATTGTTAACCCTGCTATGATATGCTACTTACAGCTACGGTCCTGGTAAGAGGAGCAGACACAAGATGCACGTTGACACGACGTACGAGCCACATTTAGAACCATTTTGAATGTTAGCAGAGTGAAACGTGGTGGACGGTCTTCTGTGTGAACTAAATGGGTTTTTATAGTGCGTTACATGAGCGGTGTGTGTGTGTGCGATGCCGTTTCCTTCGCCGCCGTTTCCTTCGCCGCCACCCTCCCCGAAGCTCTCGTGTCACAGTGACGTGCTCACCCTGCCCCCCCGTCCCCACCTCTGGCTGACGCGTCACTCCAGCCCTGCTGATGGTTTCTTGTTAAACAATGAGTGTTGAGATTGCAGTCGCGTTCCTCCTCCCGTCGGCTTCTCGCCTGCAGGAGAGCAGTGGAACACAGAGCAGCGAAGGGCGTTAGGGTTCGTTTTGACCGAGTCTGTTCATTCATTCCGTAAAGCGAACATAAGCACGTCCGCGGCTGCAATCGGCAGTAAAAGGCGATTGTCGTCCTTGCAGTTATTTCCGTGCTTCAGGTACCAGCGGGTCTCCTGCGTGTTACTGGGACAGAGAGTGGGTCTGTGACGCAGGGCGGCTCACGGGCTCCCAAGCAGGCACCGTGGTGTCGGAGTAGGAGTCCGAACGTCGACGTCCACTTGGCTGCATCTGTGTTTGTTGCAGAAACACGCTGTGGATTTCCGAGTGACGGAAGAAGCGAATGGATATGATGTAAAGGCAGCGTGGGGGGTGCGAGGAGGCGGCGGCGGCGGGGCTTTTCAGACGGGGACCTCGTGCTCTCGCCTGGCAGGACTTTATTTGTGTACTCACAGCTTTTAGAGTGTTAGGTATCCCCTTGGGCTTTTATCCCAAGCACTGCATCAAACTCGCTAATACCCAACACAACGTGATAACAAATAAAAACACACTTACTAGAAAAAAAGAAAAACAATGCAAGTTGTGCATTATGTGTTACAACAGTATATATTGAACGCCATCCTACTACATACAGGTAACCCCCTATTTATAAGCGCAACGTGTGCCTGGAAATCGGCTCGTAAGACGACAGATTTCATTTACACTGCAAACATCTCATTGTTCATAAAATTGGCTTCATGTTTGGTCATAACTCAGTAAATCTTGTTAAATAATGTCGCGAAAACTGGAGGGATACCTGCAGTTCTCAAAAAAGGTTTACACCGGCGAAGAGTTTGATACCGGAAAGTTGGTAAATCTTTTTACTGCTCTTCTTTGTTTAGCTACTGCCTTAATCCAAGGTGACCCAACAAGCCCGTTTTCTCCAGCAAATAAGCTACTTGGAGTGATTCACGCAGCAGTTTTCTTACAGTATCAGGCCAGAGTTAGTCGCTTGAACGGTATTACAGCACGAGGGCGATTCAGACCAGGGACCTTCAGATTATAATGTGATGGACTTAACCTGCTCACTTTTACTCTGTGACAGAGACGTCATGTTTGCGGGCCACTCGCACCCCTGAACTGTGGCGAATCAATAACTCCATCAGCGAGTATTACCATCAACTCCATTTCCATAATTAAAACCATGGCTCGTGTCTGTGAAACCCCTGTCCGGGGGGGTATAGGCACACACCTCTGGGAATCAGGAGTGTTCCTCTGCGCTGCCGCTGAAGGACCGGCTCCGGATGTGGTTCCTCAGCTGCTCGATCAGCTCTGGGTTCTGCTGCTGGATCTGCTGGGCGAACTGCTGACCGCTGCAAGCGGAAAGAGGAGATGGGCTGGTTCAAGTGCGCTTTCACCCGCTTCTGCTTCACAGACGCCTGCATTCGCGGCCGAACGGGTGAAATGTCCATTGAAAATGACCTCAAGTGACCACAATCTGACGCAACCCTTGCTTTTCCCAACCAAAAAGGAGAGGATACTAAATAAAACTTGAAAATAAAAACATTATCCTGTTAATACGACATATGTAGAAGCCGGTTCTCAGTTTTCATGGCAACAAACTGAACAAGTTTCTTTTCTAAACGTACGGACATTTTTGTAGGGGGGTCTTCAGTTTTCATTCGATTCTTAAACGGATGTGCGGCCAAGAAAGTGTGGAGAACCTCCGGATTAACGGCACAGCCTTAAGCGTTAATTCATTTTGTTTGCGTTCAGCAACCGGGGGGGGGGGGAATTAAACCCAATGGTTACTTTAAACTGTGACTTTCGGATTAGATTATTACCAGCGTGAGACGGGCAGACGGAAATCCGACACTCACGCTTCGATGAGGCTGGAAATGTCCGACAAGCCGCCCACTCCCGCAGCTGGCCCGCCGACCGCGTTGGACATCATCCCCGACATGCTGAGCAGAGGGAGAGCAGCGCAGCGCGGTCACGGCATACCAAACACACGGACCGCATTCGACGGCGGTACGAGGGCTGCAGCCCCCCCAAGAGAAACGCCTGCCCTGAGAGACGGCGTGAAGCTACTCACAGCTGCTGCACTTGCTGGTTCTGCATCACGCTGGCAGCCTAAACGAGAACATCACAGTCAACGCTTGTGAGGTGATTCTCCTAACTGATGAGAGCTGACAGACAGGGTGTACAGTCCTACGCTGCAGAAGTACAGGAGCCCTAATTCTGTCAACGCCACCGCCGAGTCGGGTCGGGTTCTAAAGGCGTTCCTGAGCGGAACCGTAAGGCTGGTGTGAGAAAGGCGCTTTGAGACTCCGCAGGACCCACCATGCTGATGAAGGCGGGGTTGTTGATGAGACTCGCCATGTCGAAACCCAGTCCGGCGGCCGTCTGCAGAGTACAAAGCACAGTGTGTTGACCGCAACGCAGTCACTGCTGTACAAACAGAGACCCAACGCACAACTTCCACTGTAACCAAAGAAGGTGAGCCGGCAAGGGGACGCGGTCACTTCCCACAAAGTTCCAACGTACTCGCTACTCTAACCTTATTTCTTACTCCCCAATTCTTGACCAGGGACACATCAGAGACACCGACTGCATGCCTGTGTGATACTGAACCCATTCCAAAGTATTTCAATTATCCTCTCAAGCTCATCAGCTGTTTTTTTACAGATGTATTTTCTGTACTGCTGTCGAAAGGTGTATCACAGCCACGGTGTTACAGGCAGCAAGGAAATCGCTTACAGGACTGGAGGCCTCTTTCTGCTTCTGCTCGGCAATCTTCAGGTTGGATTTGTAGGTGTCGTTCTCCGGGTCCAGCACCAGCGCCTTCTTAAAATAAGTGATGGCCTCGGGGTACTTGTGCTTGGCCGTCAGGGCCAGCCTAGGAAAGCAGGCCGTAAATTGGCAAGAGAAGACGTCAGTGAAGCTCTCCGGCCGGATCTGCGGGTCGCCTTTCAGGAAACGCCGACGGCAAGACGCCAAGGACATCTATCTATTTACAAACTCTGTTTAAAGATGTGACAATAACGAGGTGACAAAAAAATGCTACAAAACTCTGTACGACGACGGGTCTTTCGTGAAAGAAAATGCATGCAAAATAAATATGTTTTCCGCCAGGTTTTCTCTGAACAGTCATACCTCGTTTATATAACTATCATCTTGAGAGTAAATTAAGAAACATGTCGAGATGACAGTTGCTGGTGGGCGGATTCTTGGGCGGTCTGGACGTCACCCTGGTGAGATCACACGGACGTGGTTTAATACGGACTTGTCGCATTCTGCAGAACCGTATTAGTATCTTGCAGCAATACCAGCTTCTGACAGTCCAAAATTATCAGCATCCTTCATGAAAATTAGCCAAAATTAGCGTATAAAAAACAATACCTGCCTTAAGTTATATTTTGGGCTTAA
The DNA here is from genome assembly GCA_900497675.1 of Arapaima gigas. Classification (NCBI taxonomy): domain Eukaryota; kingdom Metazoa; phylum Chordata; class Actinopteri; order Osteoglossiformes; family Osteoglossidae; genus Arapaima; species Arapaima gigas. The sequence continues at coordinate 112,677 of UFQX01000169.1, read as the reverse complement.
GCCCATTGGAAGCCATATACTTTTGTTGTAATATAATGATTTTCCAAACATTTTAACAAGTAGTACAATTCTTTCTGCCAATCGTAGGTTCCAAAATTATTGGCACCCCAGAGGAATATCTGAAACGAAACTAAACAAAGCGGTACGTGTCACGAAATTCTACGACCCTTAGTTGCTTCAGTCTCCAGGAGCTGTAATCCTGCCTTTCTCCAGGTCCTGGAGGCATGTAAAACCCCTCTGTGATCCATCTCCATGGGGAAAACCAAAGAGCTTTCAGCTGCAGAGACAGATGATTGCTGACCAACACAGGTGAGGTAAAACATGCAACGGGTGGTAAAAATGCAGGAACAGTTGAAAATACCACTAAGTCTGGAACGGTTGCAAATTTGCCAAGAAGAGGATCCATGTTCATATAGTCAACATGGACAGGGAAGAAGATGGTGAGCAAGGCAAAGAAAACAGCAAAGACCACCGTTTCAGAACTGCACAGTTTAGCACAACATTGAGGTTACAAAGGTTCAAAATCAACTGTTAGACACCATCAACAAAGTCTCCTGAAGGGCAGCTCAGTCCTTTCTGAGTCTATCTACCAAACTGCGGTGCCTGAACTTTGCCAAGTGTCACAGGAACTACAAGCCGAATTGTGAGCTGTGACCAGTTGGGGCTGAAGGTGAACTTTTTGGCCACTGGCATCTTTGGTAATAAAAAGACTGCATACAAGGGAAAAAAAGCCCCTGCACACAGTAAAATATGGTGCTGGGTCACTGATGCTTTTGAGCACTTTTGCTGCCGATAACCCGCAGGTTCTTGTTAAGATTGATGGCGTAAAGAATTCCAGCATATTTCACGACAGACCCTGGTTGCCTCTGCCAGGAGGCTGACACTTGGTCATAGGTGGACCTTTTAAACAAGACAACGTCCTCAAACATACATGCAAATCAACACGAAAATGGTTGCCGGAGCACAGAGTTCTGCAAAGGTCACCTCGGTCTCCAGATTGGAACTCCATCGAAAGCCTGTGGTCTGAATCGAAGAGGACCGTCCACAAGCGCAGGCCGAGGAAGATAAAGGAAGTGAAGATGTGACACGTGGAGGAGTGAGCCGAGATCCCTTTACAAGTGTCCTCCAGCCTTGCCAGACATTAGAGGAAGAGGCTGGGCACTACTGTTCTCCCTGGGGAAGGCTTTGCTGAAACTTAACTGTGGGGGTACCAATAGTTTAGAAACCTGTTTTGTAGAGAAAATTACTCTTTTCATTTGAAAAATACTGTGTTAAAATAAAGTACATCGCGCATGTTTAAGCCCAAAATGTCACCCACTGCACGTGCGGATTAATTTTCGCTCATTTTCGTGAAGGGTGCCAATAACTGTGGAGCTGACTGTGTTTGTGTTACTGTGAAAATAAAAATGTAAGAGTAAAAATTCCATTTTGAAGTCTTCACACAGGCATCTCTAAGCCCAGGTTGGGACTGTCCTACCTTGAAAAAAAACAGCCTTTCTCTAAGGCATTTCAGTCAATACTTTTGCTGACAGCTACCGTAACACCAGCACTGCTGAATGCATAGCTGAAGTCCTTAACTAACTATACGTATATAACACACCCAGCAGTGTCCTCTCTTAAACGGATTCTTTGATTTTGTTCACCTGAAAATGCAAATGAGTCAAAATTACAAAAAAAAAAAAAAAAAAAAAACACGAAGGTGGCCAAAAAGTCCGTCTTTGTTCGAAAGGCTTTTTTTACTCTCCTCTCTAGACCCACGCAACAGATCTTCTACTCTGCTGAATGTTTCCTACTGGAAATAGCTCCACGTTTGACATTCAAGTTCTAAATAAGCTGTGAATTTGTCTCTGCAGCTACACAGTCTAAGGCAACAGCACTTCAGAAAATTTGGAGACCCTCGAGACGAAACTCACCCCATTCTTCCGTAGGCTTTGCTGTAGGTGGGGTCAATCCTGATGGCCCTCTCACAGTCAATTGTTGCCTCTGAGTAGTTGCCCAGTTTGCTGTGCGCTGCAGCCCTGGGAAGAAGCGAGAGGAGAGAGGTATACAAGAGAGGTGTGTGACAGACTACGCATTCAACTGCACTCCTGCACCTCAGCGTGGACCACTGTCTCGTACCTGTTACAGTAGTAGACCGCATTTCTCAGGTCCAAGTCAATGGCTTTCGTGTAGCATTCCAAGGCAGAAGTATAATTCTCCTCCTTCATGTGGTTGTTCCCTGAAACGCATCAAGAGCTTAACACAACTCTTTTTCTTCTGTCATAGGAACTGAATATGTTCAGAAGAAACAGAATGCGGTCCTGTAGCTAAAAGCCCATCGTATGATCGATACCTTCGTTCTTAAGCTGCTCTGCTCTCTCGTTGTCTTCTGGCGATGGAGAAAACTCCGGCAATGACACATTGTCGTTCTGGGAAGAGGTCGCATAGCAAAAGCAGACATTAGTAAAGCTCTCTGCTCCCGATAGATATTTATCTGAGTCATTTCTCTTTTACATACACTTACTCTGAGAATCAGTACAGATGCACAGTCCATTCTCTACAAATCATGAAGTTCACCACCCCACTGGCGTCCCACTGACCCAGAAAAAGAAGGCAACGTAAGATACTCTGGTCCAGGCCTGACCAGAAGGTCAAACCTCTACCTTGAAGATGGAATTGAAGAAGATCTCCTTGAGCGGCAGGGGCACGGCCAGGTGGCTGTCGCTGGAGTTGATCTTGAATGTGGTCTCCAGACACTGTATTGCAACTGAGCGAAGCGTGAAAATTTGACACACACAAGAAAAGCATCTCTTCAAAACTGATTAGCGTTTGGAACAACTTACAACAGCTTGAATTAAACCGCAACAAACGCTTCTTTTAGAGGAATGACACTACCTTCAAGACTTTCTTGCTCATCTGAGTTCAAAGTTCCGCGGTTTGTCTGATCACGGAGGAACTGCACGATCGAAAAGGCTAACCTCTTCTCCACTGCCATTTCACCGGGCTTCACCACACTCCTGTTCACGCAGCAAATCCAGACTCGATGAACATCAGGTCAGCTTCCACACACCTTCGAATTATTGCTTAAACCTTTTAACTGCTACACTGACACAAAAACTGGAAGAAATCAAACAGACGTCAATTTGCTGCCCAGCAACGATGAACCAGCTAAAGTACAAACCACAGCAATGAACAAAGGGCAAAAAAAGTAAAGACGACACATGGGGAAAACAGTCAGTGTAAAATTCGGTAAATAGGGTTCCTTTAGGTCACGCAGTCAAGATTTCCTCGTCTTGTACGTAACGGATGTAAAAACATTACATTTCTGCTGATGTGTGAGACGCAAAGTTGAAAACCACCGGAGGAGGTCACTTACCCTGAATGTCAGTCACACTGCTGTTAGCTGAGGGAAAAAATACAGTTGACACAATGTTAATTTAAGCAAGATATTATGTGGTAGGTGAGCAATAGCTGCCCCAGGACCTGAAAATAGACACCATTACAGATTCAGTTTGCCAACACCCTCAGAGAGCTGCAGGATTGTCAATGTTTATCAGAATCCGGTCTTTTTTGAACAAAAATTAGGTTCCGAAATGGTGGCTGCGCTTCTGCACGACCCGGTACGGCCGCCGGGTTCACCGGAGTGTTTCCAGCCTGAAACGCAAGATGACGTACCGGCAGTCGACACTGAGCCACTTTCAGACACTGCCACTGTCACATCCAGGAAAGCCAGCGATTCCACAGATGTGTCACATCGTGAGGCGAAGAAATGAAGCACTCGGCAGCGGACACACGCTCCGACCCGGACCTTGCAGACAGAGGCTGACAGCGGACTCTCGGTTTCCTCTGTCCACGTTCGCCCCCCACGTTCCAACGTCAGCCGTGTGAACTCAAACCTGCTCCTCTGGCTGATCCAGGACCACCCCCCCCCCCCCCNAACATTTTTTAAAATAAACTGACTCATGAAATGTGCAATGTGATTTACCCACCATCAACTTCAATTAGAGCCGGACCCCCCCCCCCCCCCCCCCCCCCGGCTGCTGTGTGGGCCTCTGAAATGTGGATTTCACCGGAGACAGAAATCGATGCTGCTTTTATATCGGTTCTCTTTCTTGCCCGGTGAAAGAACAGCACTGTGAGGGTCACCTGGTCAATTTTCCACTTGTAAGAAAGCAGAAGGAGGCTTGTGAATCACGTCTGGACACCACCGTTCTGCAGGAACAGCTCCTCATAGGGAAGCTCTCTGTTGAAGAAGCCCACATATTTTTAGCCGGACTTATTTGGACCAGAAACTGGACTGGATTTCTTTTTAAATCAATAACCTAAGATGCTTCAAACGGTTGCACGTCACTAACACACATTTTAATACAAATACTGCTTCACAACGCTGACGTGAGCAGTGCTGACGAACGACGTGTTTCTGAGACAAAAGTTTAGAGTATTTTTGTGTAAATACATTTTATTTACGTGCTGAAAACACGGCTCACGCGGCCCCGGCGCGGTAACATCTCCGCTTCTGCTCACACACCACCATGATGCTGCAGAAGACCGATCGCACGTCCCTCCTCTGTGCTCACGCGCCGCAAATAACGTCACTGGACTTTCTTAATGTCCCCGACACAAGCCTTTTGCCAAAAGTAAATCGCATTTTATTGACGGGGGGGGGGGGGTTAAATTTGGCACATGCGGGCCGTTAAACTGGAACGTTCTCCGGCCCCGCACCTCGCGAGCCGCAGGTGCGTTTCAGCATCGCTGACGTCCGCCTCGCGGTTTCGTGCCACCGATGTCCCCAGGAGTCGAGCAGGCCAGCGCCACGCGCGCGCGCTCCCGGCAACCAGGCATGTTTACGTAAGACTCCCTGCGCGTCTGACACACCTTTAACACCCGCGAGTTTACAACGCACACGCTGCCGACACCCTCCCGCCGCCTCCCGCGCTGCGTGACAGCTGTCAGTCGCGTGCTTTTGCGTGAGTGAGGATGCTGCAGGCGCCCCCGCCCACACCCACGCCCACCCACCTACCTGAGCGCGGCTCCAAGCGGCCCCAGCGACGGCGTCTCGCGAACTTGTGACTGATCGGCTCCGCGGCGCCTGCGCAGTCGCGGCGGAAGTGGCTCCGCGGGCTGCCCGTCTGCGTCTCCTGTCAGTTAGGTGGCTTCCGTGGGCAAGTTGTCGCTGCTGCACGCGCGTCTGCGTGTCTGTCTTCGTGCGGCATGCGATGTTTCTCACGCACGCTTGCGTGCTCCGAGCGCTCGGCAGGTACCGTGGTTGTGCTGCGGTTTTCTCGCATGCGTACGGTCTGCAGCGGCGCGAGCGCGAGCGCGCGGCCACAGTGAGCCGCGGCACTAAAATTAACCGCGCGCGCCGGTTCACGTCCCGCCTACGGACACCCAGGCAGCCGAGAGCCGCCAGGTTAAACACCCCGCGGGGCCCCTGCGGGGCAGTGCGGGTCCAATGTGACGACAGTTGGCAGTATCCCACATATTGCCACCGTTTCAGTTTATCCACCCGTCTATTATCCTGTCGTCCTGAGCAGGGCTGCGGCGGCCTGTCCTGGAGTCACTGGGCGCCAGTCCACCACAATCTGTCTCAGAAGTTTGACCTGGAGAAGAAATGTCATCTCTTCCTTACATTGTTCTGGTAGTTCTGGTTAGTTTGTTTGAAATGTAAAGACTCAACCTCTGCTTAGATGCTGAAGCACTGTTAAAGTGCAGTGTAGTGAGTTTTGTTATCGATTAGAGTTGTCGGTCGAACGTAGTGATGCACAACACAAACAGCAGGAGGTTTTTCAGTAAAACAGCTTTTGTCTGTAATTTTCGTGCGACTGCGTTGTTCATCCCACTTTCTGACCTCTTCCGGACTGTGCGCTGGCTGTGAGCTTCAGCAAGCCTGTTGTGCAGAACTTGCACTCTTCTGTGCGAAGGGCAGCACGCCGGTGCAGCGGGTAGAGCCTGGGCAGCTGAACACTACTCATTCTGATCGCTGTCACTTGCTTTGGAGAAAAGTATGAGCCAACTTAAATGTTAATTGTTTGCATTGTGTTTTTCTTGACAATCCCAGAATTTCCAGAGCTTTCCTGAATAGGTACTGCCCTGCGCACGAACATGTGAAACAGTCAAGAACACCTGAGATGTTTTTAGAATTAGAACTCCGTCTGGCTCTGCCATGTTCTTGCGTTTTCGTTTCAGGGTGTCTCGAGCCAAATCGAGCTTGAGAATGATCCTTCAAAACGGACCGCTGGTTTCCGTTGCGAACGCCTCCCTGTCGACGCTCAGCAGAAATGGTCTGAGGTGGAATCTCACACCTGACCAGATCAAACGCAGGGCTGACAAGCTCATCCAGAGAACAAAGCAGATCTATGACAGCGTTGGATTGCTGGACCTGGACAAGGTGTCTTTTGAGAACACCCTAAAGGCCCTGGCCGATGCCAAAATGGAATACACCGGTGAGGCTTTTTCGACCTGGATTCTGAAGGCACTTACGATTCGTGTCTCATAGACGTCTTTATCTATGCCATCTCATGCAGCCTACATTTTTTACACATTCCCTTTTATGCAGCTGAACGGTTTCCTGAAGTATTTCACTTTAAACTGGTTGCCTAAAGCAACAGTTGTGGAACCTCATTCGCAACCCACAGTAATGTGGTGGTCAGTTCAGATAATTAAGCACGGATATCCCACCGCTGAGCTGTCTCTGTAATGCTGTATCTTTGCAATCTCTGTCGACCCCCAGTCGACCCTCCTTTGCATACAAATAGTGAGATGTGTTTATTGTTTAATCTGTGCTAAAAAAATGCCAGTAAATAATGAATAGTGCCTCGTCCCTGTTGTTTTTTTTTTTTTGGATCAGGAGGCCTCCTCTTCTCACAGCGTACAATTTACTGTGTTTCAGTGTCGAGACACGTTCTGGATTTCCCTCAGTATGTCTCGCCGTGCAGCCAAGTGCGCTCCGCGAGCGCGGAGGCAGACAAAAAACTGTCCGAGTTCGACGTGGAAATGAGCATGAGAAACGATGTGTTCCAGCGGCTCCTGGCTTTGCAGGTATGGCGAGGATAGGAAATGTACTCTTCTGCGTTCTTGTAAATTCGCTCACATCAATATTACATGACATTCCATCGCATGCATCTAAACACTTTAGCAGAATGTCCGAAACAAGTGCAGTTTTAAACTTTTGCCCACTGGTATAGTTTAACATTCCCAGGTTTGAGGTCACAACGATCTTCTAACAATTGAGTCTTTTGGCTGTAAAGATGATAGTTGCGCCGTGATAGACTGCTGCCTTACTGTAATTCATGTAGGAACTTGGCAAATGTATAATCAGCTCTAATAATGTCTGCGTGTCCAACGTGCCGCCATATCTTCTGCTTTTCACGGCCATGGCTCTAATTTCATAAACCCTTTCACGCTAGTGCAGTATTACTTTTTACTGTTCCAGTTACAGACAAACGTAGCAAAATGGCTGCATGTACTCCCGATTCAAAAATGAAATGTTTTTTAAGACTAAATTTAAAACACTTCTTTCCGCCCCCTGGTCTGGTAGGTGTTGATATATCCAGTGAAGGTCAATGTTAACCTGTGCTGTGCTTTGTGTAGCAGTAAAAGATTTTAAAATTTACAGTCAGTGATTTTTCGCACTGTGACTCTCCAGAGCTTTCAGCGCACACTCTTTTGTTCAGCAGGACTGTAATATCGAGCACTTTACACATTATTTACTACACTTGTAATTGAGCTGTCACCCGGAGCATGTCCCTGTTTCTTTGGGAGAGCAGATAAAGTATTAGCAGTCACTGCAGGGACCTTAGGCAGCCCGCATCTCCCTGACAGCTGCATCAGCAGTGGTCAGATGTGCTAATCCGGCCGCTTGAATGCTGGGCCACCTTCCAACGATGGGAGGATTGTCCAGGGTCAAGCAGTATTGTAAACCCACAGACAGGCTCCATTCAAGTCGCTTGCAATGCATTTAGATGAGTACAGATTTATGCATTGCTTTTGCTGAAGAATTTTGAGGTGTCTTCATGGGAAATGGGTTACTGAAAGATACCTTCTACTTGAAATAAAACTGTTCAAATGCTGGTGGTTGTAGAAAACTTTTACATCCATCAGCAGGGACTTGACGCACAATTTAGAAAGTGGAGACCACTTGGCAAAAATCCTATCCTTCTGCCAAGGCAGTTAAATCACTGTTTTGGGATTCACAGGTTCACCGAAACGTGCTTTCAAAAAGTGTCCCATTTTATGTTGTCTTTCGCAGAAGAAGCAGCTGAAAGATCTTAAACCAGAGGCAGAGAGATTGCTGGGGCGACTCATCAAACTGGGAAGGCGGAATGGACTGCATCTGCCAAAGAACGTGCAGGAGGTGCAGAATTTTGTGAAAATTAACTTTACATGCTGCCTGGTCAATGCAGCAGCCAGTGTGCAGTATGATATCATCAGATTTAATCTTCACTTCTTGCTAATTTTTCTAAAGATGTGTTCATCCGGTGTTTTTTTTTTTTTGGAAAAAAAAAATCACTTGAAGCAACGAGATGCTTTAAAACAAAAATAGAGGTAAAATTATTGAGGAAGAAAGAATCATTTCTCCTTTGTGTTCTGTGGAAGGCAGACATATAAAGTTGTTCTTTTCTCTCCCAAATTTGTTGGCACACGTTTGTTTTTGTGCTGCTTAGGAGGTCAAATCAACTTCTAAACTGATAAGCAAACTTTGCATTGATTACAACAAGAACCTGAATGAAGACAACACTTTCCTACTTTTCAGTGAAGATGAACTAGGTAGGTATTGGGCAAAGTGTCCCAAACTCACATGGCATAAGCAGTGGCCTCGAACGTTAGACGTAAAACTGAGGTTTTTTTTTACTCTTTAACACCTGTGCTCAATGAGATGGCATGGCGGAGAGCTACGTGCACGGTCTGGAAAGGACAGAAGATGGCCTCTACAAGGTTACCCTCAAGTACCCCCATTACTTCCCTCTCATGAAGAGATGCTGTGTCCCTGAGACTAGGCAGAAGATGGAAGCTGCATTCCACAGCAGATGTAAAGAGGTGAGGAGCTGCTCACTTGTTAGACACACTTGGTGTGTAAACCTTTTGTGGCAAACAGGTTACGCTATTAAACAGCAAATTTATTGATTCCCCTTTGCGAAGTGTCATGTATGTGATGGGCAGCCATTTTAGCAGTTCTAATCCATCCAAAACCTGATCAGAGCATGAATGACATCCTTGATTTATACCTTTTGCCACTAATTAAAATGAGTGCCACTTATGAAGTTCAGATTAGTGAAATGCCCTGAAAAAATATGATATGCATTTATACAGTCACGTACATTTAGAAGCCCATTTATCATGGTACCAGTCAGCTTTTTGCTCCTTTTATCATAAGGTCGAACACTGTAACAGGAAGGCTCTGTCTGGCTTTTACTGTTTCGTGCAGGTGAACACAGCCATCTTGGAGCAGCTCATCTCCTTGAGGGCCAAGGTGGCCAAGCTGCTTGGCTTCAGCACTCACGCTGACTATGTGCTGGAAATGAACATGGCTAAGAACAGCGTCAATGTTGCCCGCTTTCTAGGTATAGTCCCCCATTTTGGAGTTCAAAGGAACGTTTAAAATGGCACAAATTAACAGACAAAGTTTGTTCTATTATAGCGTTTTCCTGGGATGTAGCGACAGATCAGGATTAGCACGGAGGTAGCAGATTCCAGTCTTTGAGAGGCTGAGTTGCAGGTGGTGATTTGTGGCAGATACTATAACAAGGTGACTTGCCGCAGAGCGTACGGATACGGCTGTATCTGTTGGTGAAAGGAAAAGAAGACCTACGTATTACTCATATAAGCGTGATAAGAGAAGATGTTTGAGGTGACAACTGAGCCGAGGAATGCAGTATAGATGGAGAAGAGTAAAGGGCCAAGTACAGAGCTCTGTGGAACACCTGTTGAGACAAGTTCAGGGACTGAGGGGGAGCCATGCTAAACTACCCTCTAAGATCTACCTCACAGGTCAAATTCAAACCATTTCAACTATAGTCCTTTGATACCAAGTTGCCCTAGCAGGGTAAGGGAAAATGTGGTCAAGTGGAGAGGCTAAGGAGAATGAGAACAGAAGCGAGGAAGGCGGCTCCAGCAGATAGAGGAGCTTCTCCGACTGTGTAGTCTTAATGTATTGGCCAATCTTGGATCCAGACTGACATCCATCAAGGAGATTATTCTGGGCAAGGAATGTGGATAATTGGTTGTGAACTGCATTCTCAAGGGTTGTGGAAAGGAAAGAGAGGGATACTGCTCTGCAATTCTGGGCCGAGTCTGAGCCCACAGGTGTCTTAACAGCAGTGAATCACTGGCAGTTTTGAAGGTGAATGGGAAGCAGATAGGACAGGTAGGAATTGAACATGGCCAAAATAACAGAAATAGATTGCAGGGAGTGGGGCCGAGATATCTGGTGGTGGCCCAGTGTGGAGATCAGGGAACATGGTCTTTTTGGGTATAGTTGTGTGGAAGTAGGAGGCTGTAGGGAATTTGCTGATGATGGCATTGATTGTGTCTTTGAAATATGACTCAAAGTCTTCGACTATGAAGTGGACAATGGCAACAGTAAAGGAAGGGGAAGGAGGGAAGAGTTTAGAAAAGGTGAACTGGAATTATTGCACTGTGACTATAGTGCGCGATGAAAAGTTTTTTTTTTGTTTTTTTTTTTCCTCTGGTAGATTGCAAGGAAGTCCTTGTGAGATGTTAAATCCATTGGATTTTTAGTTTTCCACTTATTCTGCTCAGATGCACCGTTTCAATCTGTTGTCCCGAAAAGTGTCTGAGAAGATTGGGTGGAGGTTAGATTTGCTGGTTTGGAATCGAGGGGCAGATGAAATCAAAAGGAGAGTAAAGAAGATAAATGCTGATGGCACCGTCAGTGGACAGGTTGGAAAAGTCTGGAACTGAGGGGAGAGAAGAGAGGACAGGATAGCAGAATGGCGGGTGGAAGGGAGATGAAGACTACAACTTTGTACATCATTCCAGATCATCTGATTGGTGTTTTGTAATCTAGTACAACTGTAAATGTGAAACACTTGTGGGAAAAGCACACAAGAACACTCTTTGATGACGTACCACTGGTAACACAGTCGTTTACTGAGGTAAAACTGTATAACTTGTTTGTGCTGCATGACAGATGATTTCTACACAAAACTGAAGTCAGTGGGAGAGCAGGAGAGGCAATACATCCAGAAACTGAAGAAGGCAGAGGCTGAGTGGCTGGGGCACGAGTTCGATGGGCAGATCCACGCCTGGGACCTGCTATACTACATGAACCAGGTGGAGCGGGTCAAGTTTTCCGTGAACATGGACAAGCTGATAGAGTACTTTTCCCTGGAGGTGGTCACAGAAGGCCTGCTAGGCATTTATCAGGAGCTTCTGGGCCTAACCTTTGAGCGGGTGAAGGATGCCCATGTGTGGCACGACAGCGTGAGCCTCTACTCTGTCCTGGACGCAGCCTCCGGGGAAGAAATAGGACAGTTCTACTTGGACTTGCATCCTAGGTAAAGTGTAGATCCAGACCCTGTGTCAGTCCTGGCAGTCGTGGAGCCAAAGCAATTATAAATAGAAAGACCAAGTATCCCTGCTTCCATTTCAGAGTCCTACAGTTGCTATGGAAAAATGATCAAAGTGTCTGTTTTAGATGTTTGCTCACCGTTAATTTAAGTCAAAATGAGCAAAAATGTAGTAATGAGGCATATTTCTTGCACCTGAAGTAGGTATGAGGTGTCACGGGTATGTGGCACCTTCCCAAGCCTTTAACTTTAACAGACAGTAGGCATAAACTGAGCAGTGATTGTATGGATGACGTTCTGTTTAACAACAACGAGTTGCAGCAGATGGACACTGAGTTTGTAAATCACACGGACGTTTGCACCGCTTCTGTACAGAGAGGGGAAATACGGTCATGCGGCCTGTTTCAGTCTTCAGCCAGGCTGTCTGGGATCCGACGGCGAGCGCAGGCTGCCGGTGGCGGCCATGGTGGCCAATTTCACCAAGCCCACAAGCAGCTGGCCGTCACTGCTGCAGCACCACGAGGTGAAGACCTTCTTCCATGAGTTTGGCCACGTGATGCACGAGATCTGCTCCAGGGTACGCAATCCTGACCGTAGTCCTTGACATTGTAGCTGACACCCCCCCCACCCCATCAACTGGAGGGAGTGGTTTGTCTAACCTTGCAGGTGTGTGAAAAGGCCTCACCCTGAATGCTGCTGTTACAGATTCAAAGTCATATTGTCAAAATCCCGCTCTACTCTTTCAACCCCTGAAGGCACAGAAATACGAACACATTATTTGAGGGACAATAAGGTGCCGTGTTGCTGGTTTAGCTGCTCTGCTTGATGAGGTGTAAATGTCACCTACAAGGTTTCTGCTTCAAATTCCACAAAGTGCCATCCTGTGTTCACCCTTTTATTAGAAAATGTGTAAAATAAGTTTACATTTGAATCACTGTTGTGGAAAAAATTGCTCAAGTAACAAAATAGGATAAATAAAATTACTATTTTTGATATCCCTCTAGATACGGGTCTGACTTAGGATTTAACGGTAATTACGTCTCCCACTTAGCGTAGCCCATCCATTTGTCCAAGTTAATGATTTTAGGTTTGTACAGTCAGGTTTACAGTTGTTTACTAATAATGTATAGCAGTGTGTGTCTGAGGGGAGCTTAAGCAGGAAGGGGTTTTGAACTTGCATGTCACCACTGTGTGTCACCTGCTGCGAATATGTGCGTGTTTGTCGACTCCAGACAGATTTTGCAGAATTCAGTGGGATGCTGGTTGAGACAGACTTTGTGGAGGTGCCCTCTCAGGTGCTGGAGAATTGGGTGTGGGAGAAGGAGCCGCTACGGAGGATGTCCCGGCACTACAAGGATGGCAGCACCATCCCAGACAGCCTGCTTGAGAGTCTCATAGCCTCTAGAGTGGCCAACACAGGTGTGGCAGTAGAAATAAGGTAACAGGTGGTGTCGTGGCTTAAGACGTACACACGTACCCTGAAGGTCGTTGGCTCTTCACTTCTTTCACATCCTTCTACTGTTTTTGTATGATTGACAATGGTACTTATCCTGAAAGATGAAATATCTGGTAGTATAGGTGAGTCAGTATTGCTGTGGATAAGAGAATTAGCTAAGGAGTAATAAGTTTTTGTTTGCTTCAGTTGGCGGAATTATTAAAGCAAACAAAATGGTTTTTCCAAAGCTAATTTATCCCATTTATATGGTGCTGACCTATTATTTCCTGGGTGATAGCTGAGCTGTCAGTGCTAATTTTTGTTTATTTGCAGTCTCTTTAGACTCTTTCTATTTACCTAAGGGTTGTATACATTTATTTATTCTGTTCTCTATCTCTGTTTTGTTGTCCAGATGCCACTCTAGTTTCATACGACGGCACTTAGCTTTTTTTATCCATATCTATTTGTTCTGTTAAGATCCAGCCAATGTGATTATATATATTTATATTCTGACAATCCTGGTATTTTAGTCTTCACCCTAACTGCGGTAATAACACAAATTTTGAGTTTATGATTATTTAGCAATCGAAAAGTTGCAGTAGTGCTGAATGTCCTGTCTTTATAGTCATCCATTTATCTGTTTCATACAGGTCTTATGAACTTGCGTCAGGTGGTCCTCAGCAAGGTGGACCAGTCCCTCCACACAAAGTGCAAAGCCAACACTGCTGAGGAGTTTGCACAGCACAGCAAAGACATCCTGGGGATTCCAGCATCTCCAGGTATTAAAGAACTGACCATGAATTTTTTTTTTTTTTTAAACAACTGACAAAGTCCTATCCAACAAAGAAGTAACAATGTAATGTAGAATAATTTGAGATATAGATTAATTTATTTCAGAGAGCTGCTTGCTCAGAAAATCCACAGATTAATGTGGCAAGTAAGCAAATACTCCAACCTGTGCTTTTCCTTCTCTCCAGGGACAAACATGACAGCCAGTTTCAGTCACTTAGCTGGGGGTTATGATGGGCAGTACTATAGCTACCTGTGGAGTGAGGTCTACGCCATGGACATCTTCTTCAGCCGCTTCAAGAAAGAGGGAATAATGAACCCAAAGGTAAGAAGGTTGTGAACTTGGAATTAACACGTTTTCCACTCTAGTGTTATTGTCACGTGGGGGGTTGCTGACTGTTTTTCTTCTTGGTCAGGTGGGGATGGAGTACAGAAAGGCCATCCTGGAGGCCGGTGGCTCTGTAGATGGAGCCGATATGCTTAAGGAGTTCCTCGGCCGTGAGCCGTGTCAGACTGCCTTCTTCAAGTGCAAGGGTCTGACTGAGCTGGAGAGCGCAGGAAACTGATGGTGACTCAGCTGTTTCGCAAAAAACATGACCATTGCAATAGTAATAAATACATTTACTCACGTTTGGAGAAACTCGGGACACCGAAGAGTTTACATTTTCCTTTCCTTACATTTGAAAGCCTACCAACTAGTTGTGTTCTTGAGCATCGTGTACTACAGTATTATACATGCATAACAATGTCAAGAATTATTTACCCAATTTGATCTTTTACCTTGTTTATTTATTTTTCACTTTTTTAACAAACACTGTTGTCCAAAGATGCCCTGTAATAGTTTGAGGAGAGGACAACAGAGCTACTCCTGCTACTTAAACTGTTAACCTTCTGGTCACAATCATGTCTTTAAGCAATAACAGCTAGATATTGGTGATGTTCAGCTGTTGACTTGTTTAAGGGTATAGCTACTTCTGTGTAGTCTGGTGTTCTTGCAGTGCTCATTTGGCATAATTCTGCCTTGATTTTAGAAATGAATAATTGAAGTTTATATGTAGGTTGTGGGTCTGTCCATATTCAAAACCACGAGACAGTTTTTTCAGCTTCAAGCTATAAATCTTTTCATCAGTAAACTGCCTTTTCAACTCATGAACACAACTTGGACTGAGAACTTTCTATATCTTATCCAAAGCTGCTTTTTTCAGTTAGTCAATAAATACACATACAGTAATACAAATATCACTTGTCAGAGGTCCTGTAAGAACCCCGGATATATTTAGATTGTATAAAAAAAACAAAAACAAAACGTTCCTTTGCATTGGGTCCACAAAGAAAAAAGTTAAAAAATGACGTTAAATGAAGACCAGTCTTGACGAGATACGCAAGTCAGCCAGAATGATGATCATGTTAAAGTTGCTGTGTTTTCCACCAGGGGGAGGCAGGAATTTATTAAAGAAGCTTAAACTCATAGGAAATAGAAAAAAACCCCAAAAGTCTAAACTAATTTTTTACTTGTGTTAAGAATAAATACTGCGGTACTTCACTCGTACTTCGTGGGACTTTTGTGAGCTTCAATTATTAAAATCAGTTTTTAGTCTCAGATTTTGAGATGCTGTGTAAATGTTCATCTTTGCAGTTGATTATTAGGTTTAAAAAAAAGAACATCTTCACCTATTATCCTTAAACGCTTGTCTTTCTCAGACTGATCCAGGGTCACTGGGCAGTAGGCTGGGAGATGTCAGTCCACTGCAGGGGACCCACATACAACGGACAGTTGATCGTGAAAAGTATGTCTTTGGACTGTGGGAGAAATCCCCCACAGCCAGGGAGAGAAGTTGAAAACGGAGTGAAACAGCTGAGGTGCGGCCCTGTTTTACATCTCGCCGTAGTTCCTGAGTGACTCACTAAAGCACAACACAAACAGCTCAAGTACCATTCTGGACGATTGCCACCATTGCAGATAAGTGCTGCACAATAAAACACTTTAGAAATAAAGAGATGCCAGATGTCTTCGGGTTGGGAATGTCTCTTTGGACTTTGTTTTCAACATTCCAGTACCTGCAACAGCCACCAAACTGCAGTATTCCTCCCTTCTAGAAGTTTCAGACCTGTCAAAAAGCACCACTGAGACCACGGCGTTCTGTCAGAATTTTTATGCTTCTTCCAACACTTCCTTCCCTAGTTGTCACCACCTTAGGGAGCAGTTACTGTGACACCTGTAGAAATAGACACCTGCTTTGTGAAGCTTCTTGAAGACATCATACAGCATTAACAGCCATGGACGACACACACACGGGGGGGGGGCTTTGGTTGACACACATTATGTGCATTTAACTTTTATCATTTTCTTTGCCAACCACCTCTAGATAACTTGCTTAATGCAAAGTGTTGTCACCATGTAGGGTCCCCATAAGACGACTTTAGACACTGTGCTTTTTTTTTTTACTCCCTCTTCCAGGGCGACGAGTCAGTTTAACCACGTTGTCCGCAACGTCACTGGCCCGCCGACCGCGAACGAATGATGTACTATTGAATCCTTAACTAAATATTTTCCCTCGATGTAACACAAGTCAATTTTACTTACAGGTACATTCAGTGGAGTGTTTTTTAGCTGTCTGTCGGCGCCGATTGTTACGCGTTATCTAACCTGCCATCTGCTGTGAGGAAATAATACCGGCACGAAACCAGTTTTATGGCTGCTTGCGACGTGAAATATGCGCTAAATTTATTCAAAATATTTTAAACAAAAGGTCAGGGCAACACTGTTTGAGAATTACATTAGTTTAGCTGTGCTACAAGTCTCCTTAAGTTTACAAATAATTGTTTAGACTGCTATGTGTACAAAACCTTATTCTATCGCTCTGGTACAAAGTGGAAAACAACGAGAACGACCAACCTAACCTGCTACACTGCATGACCCGCCTCTTTCATAACACTTTTGTGTGTTTGGCTGCGGCAGAAATCGTATAACCTTGTAGCGAGTTTTCATTGGTCCACTCAGTACCGTGTTCACCGTCCTACCTGAGTAGGATGTTAGATTGACGTAACGAGCCGTCCAATCAGATGAACACGTGAGACTGCCTCTCTTCTGTGGCGAGATGACTGGCTTTTGCCACCGACTGAACGTGGACTTCAGCATATGAGTGTCACTTCTTCTCTGCCTTACCTGTTCTCCTGTCGTTCTGCGTCAGTTCGTGCTTTTAAATGTCTTAACTACATGTACTCTTTACTTGTTAGCGAGAAGGAGAGGGTATCTGCGCCGAATGCGACTGGGTGCGGCGTTCTTTCAGAAAAGAAAAAGGGATTTTTCGTTCGGGGCAGCGGTGGACATTTTTTTCCTCCTTGTGTATTTCTTGTCTATTGTAGACGTTTTGGATGTTAATCTCATTTCAGTTTTTATTTTCTTCCTTTCGATAGCTGAACTCAGTCGCATGTCCTACCCGTGTCTTTTTGGGACTGTTTTCGTGTGATCATTTTTTTTTTTTTTTTTTTTTTTTAAATAAACGCTCACAGGAAGTTTAGCCGCGAGCGTCGCGGACAACTTGGGGCACAAACAAGTTGCGCGAGGGTGAGCGCGAGGCGCAGGAATGCAGTAAGCGAGCCCGCGTCGCGCGCGACCCCCTTGCCCAGGTAGCCGGGCCACACGGGAGACCCCCTGCTGAAAAGAGGGTCGTATAACACCACTTTCCCCCCCCTCTTCCCCCACCCCCCATGCTCTCCTTCTTTGTACTTTGGAGACAGAAGAAAGGCAGTTCGGTGGATTTAAAACACTCCTAAGGACATTTCAATGCGAGAAAGCACTAGACACGCCAGTATCTGAGGTAAGCGAACGCCGGGTACCTGGGGGTGCTGCCGTTGTCGTGAGAAAACGGGTTTGCGTGGGTTTCAGAACAGTAATAAGTGATCAAACGTGATGTTTTGATAGTCGGCTCGGCAGAAGCAGAGGTCGTCATCTTCCCACGGTAAGGACTCGCACTGTAAGTTCACCAGCCGAGCCCGAGGAGACCTGGTCGACCGTCGGACTCCATTGTAGGAGCCGGCGGTGGATGTTCGGTGGAATGTGGAACCCGGTTTTTTTTATTTTTATTATTTAAATAAATAATCCTCACATACAGTCACACAGCGGGACGGTCTTTGTCTGCTTCCCCAGACAGTGGAGTAAAACCTTTAAAGCTTAACTACAGGCATCTTTATTCCCAATTGCAGTCGTTCAAAAATGGCAGCTAAGCACGAGCAGCGGCTCCTGTTTTATACGCCTTTATTTGAAAACATCGGTGTCACTTGACACTGAAATGTAACGTTTTTTAAAAGCGTCCTTTGGCTAAACCTTCTATATTCACCTTTTCAGAATGAAAGGCGCACCGGTAGGACCTTTGCACGGTGAGCTGTATTGATCCAGGTCTAACTTGTCTGTTTAAATATACACACGTTTTGTACAGCGTGTGTGTTTAGCAGGTGAAACTTATGAGTTAATAGGATTAGTTTGTGAGACATATGATGCTCTGGGATCCTTTAGGGAGCAAAGCCACTAATCCTGCGACTTTCTGTTAAGGAAATTAATGGCAAGGGGGGAAAAAAGCCTTTTGTGTGGATCTAAAATATGTTCACTTTTAGAAATGCTTTGATTCGCATTGTTGATTGTGGACCTTATTTGCAGGGTAACGTTTGGGTGTTGAGTCACTTTGTTGGTGGGGGGAATTTCAGTGCCAAAGATACTCATCAAACATGTATGCAAGTGCACTTTAAAATGGTTTCTTTGCAGTGTTTGACACTCCACTGAGGTTGGAGTTTGGATTCTTAACGCTGATGATTTTAATAAAAGATGGAATGCAAAGCGCAGTTTGTTTTGCCTTTTGGTTGCTTTGGATGAAGAGCCTGAGCCATGTAGTGTGCCATTTTCTCCATTTCTCTTGTTGATAATTAATGTTCTGGATTAGAGGGATTTGTTACATCTGATTTATGGTCAAGGTTCACAGCCAGCGTTCTGGCCAGGTGATAAAGCACTTTAATAGGATAACAATATTTATGGGGATTAAAGGCCTTTCTTAGGTGAGGCTTCCCTAGGGATGGCCTGTCATTCACTGATTTTGTGCCATTGTCATTATTAAAAACGACAGAAATAATCTTTAAATCGCTGGTTTCTTTTTTCAAAGCGGCCAATAATATTAGACAAGCAACTTCACGATAATTTAACCGAACAAAATAGAATTCCTTTTGGAGTAATTGGGAGGATCCCCTTGTTGGTGATCTTACAACAGCTGTGGGATTTGAATTGGGGACTTTCAGGCCACCACTCTGTTGTCCTCACCTCTGTGCTCTCTGCTGTCCCTGTTTGTGGTACTTGTATTGACTGAATCCCTGCAGAATGCACACAAGCTGAGAACGATGCTGTAGCATTAGTCATGTTGTGTTTTAACACAGTTCACTCAAAATGCTGCATGGTAAAGATTGATCAGATTGTGGCTCAGCAAATCCTTTAAGGATTATAGTTTGGAGGTCCAGTCATGCCTGAAATTAAGGCTGGGAGGAATAAGAAGGTTGATGAGAAGGCTGTTTCTGACTGCTGCTTTTTACTGTGCCCAGTGCTAAATTAAATCTTTTGTGGATCTACCAAAGCAATTATACTCGTGAGAACGTCAAAAACAGTAACAGAGTAAAAGTGGTTCTCACATTATGCGTAGCATTGACTTTTTAATATTTATATTGAAAATAACTAGCTTAAGATGTTGATTTGACTTGTGTTATCTGAAACCTATTATTTATTTCAATTACAATTGTTTTGGCAATAAATTGCTGTATTCACTATAGATAATTCCCACAGCATATTTTTAGATATTTGCAAGATCCACCTAATAACATAGGACTGTACAAAATACTAGCACTACAAATTTTATAGGTAAAGCTTTCTCCTGTAGTGCTGCACACATTGTTCTTGTACTTTTATAAAGTCCACGATTATGGGGATTGTTATGCAGAAGATTTAAAGAGAATTAAGTTAAAAAAAAGTTCCTTTTTGACTTTTTTCAGGCTGTAGCATGTATTAGGTGTCTGAGGTCATAAGAGGTCCTATGTCTTTTTTTTTTTTTTTTTTTTTTT
>UFQX01000169.1:16133-92844 GCA_900497675.1 Arapaima gigas | reverse complement strand
TCATAAGAGGTCCTATGTTTTTTTTTTTTTTTTTTTTTTTTGCGCTTATCCGTTGCACTGTTTTGTTGTGAAGTATAATAATAAAGCTATTTAAAAAAGAAAATGCACTGTGTCAAACAAGGACCTGAAATCTCCCCGCAACCGAAATGTGTATCTGATATAGTAGTATTGTTATCTAGAGCTGTACTTCAGACCACAAAATAATGGCCTTAAGGTAGAGCTCAAAAGTTCTACATGTTAGGAGTAATATTTACGTAAGTGTTGTATGTCATTAGCAGCACTAATATCTACATAGTGCAGTTTGTTTAGTTTGGTGCAAAGCTGGAAACGTCCCTTTTAACTGACAGTTCAGGCTGTAATGCCGCATTATGTATTGTAGGCTTACAGCCATCTGGTTTTGAGGTCTGTCTGGTTTTTAGTGAATTGTTCTTTGTCACGTATATGTGATCTGTGCTTATGGTTGCATTTCTTGTAATTTAATACTTTTCCATTGGTGAATGTTAGGTTATACCTCAGTCCCTTTCAGTAAGTACCAAGAATGTGAAAGTAGTTTGGAAAGCATGTTTTTCAGATGTAAAGAAGATGAGTATGGCCATGTACTGAAAGTTTTAACATATGGCGTAAATAAAATCAAATAAGATGATGTTTTATAGAGTATCTTTCATTCTCTTTTATGTTGGCACATTTGTCATCATTCCAGATGCTCATGTTGTACAAGTCTTAATAAGTCACGTGATTATTCAATTCTTACACTGATATCTTACACTTTATGACACCTCTATCTTTATGCAGATATCCCCCAACTTAGGAGCCTAATGCGTTCCTGGAAATCTGCTTTGAGAATGAAATCTTGTAAGATGTAATTACCATTATAGCGCAAATTTGAAAATCCCCACCACGGTCAGCTTTTGTTACTAATAAATGTTTAAAAAAAAAAAAAAACAGCCTCGTATTTGGTCATAACTCAGAGATGCGAAGTATGAGAATTCTGTGCCGATACCAATATCTGATAATTTGATGCAGATGGACACGTTTATAAAATGCAGAGAAAAATGGAACTAGATCTGCCTGGATGAGAATTACAGACAAATGTAACATTTCAGTTTTTCAGGCTGTGTACAGTCGTTAAAATAAATGACATCTGTCGAACCAAGTTTGGATACCTGATCCTTAAACAGGGAATGGATTTGGAAACTGTAGCTGTAAATGCTCCATAACTCTCTTTTTAATTTTAAAAACCTAAGTTGTTGAAATGAAGGAAACTGAAAAAGGGTAAAACGATACAACGATAAAGAAACACCACTTAACAGTAACTTTTTCCAGTTTAGCCTTTTAGTAACAATAGTATGATAGATAATTCAAGTATGGTCTGCATGTATCTTAGCTAGATGTTATTGTACTGGACAGGTTCGGTCTACAGTTGACTTTGAGATGGACTTGGTAATTACTGGAAACTGCATGTGCAGCTCCTGTCAGACACTAACATTCTTATAATAAGATCTGTTACAGGTGACTGTTGTTTTTCTAACTGTAAGAAGCTGCATGTCAATTTTCTCCACCGTGCTAGTTGTCTACTTGTGTGTACTGTTAAAGATTTAGACACACGTGTCCATTCATTTATGGCTTGTTAGCTTCACAAGTTCTGTGAGTAGTGTTGCTGTGACTGACAGTATTTTCTATTTTAAAGACTTCATTAATTGAAAGTGAAACATTGCAGAGACATCTGCATCATCTGCATCTCCACAACAACAAAAAGACACTGTAAAGTTTCATAACCTGCTGTGACAGACCAATTTGTATAACAGCAGAAAATGTTCTTTATGAAAAGAAAAAGATGTTAGGGCAGTATTTTTTTGCCCTTTTAAATTACCCCTTAGACTATACTTCCTGCAAAACATCCCCTTCTTTCCTCTCTAACTTCCTTGTGTATAACCAGGGTCTGGTTCACCATCGTGTCTCCTTTCTCTGCGGGACACTGACAACTTGCAGCTCGTTCTGTGAGATTGGGCAGTTCCTGTGTGATATATGGGCAGTTCTGTGTGGAGGGCATATTTAGGAAAATGGAAAATGAAGCACCACAGCAGTGACCACCCCATCCCCCAACAGAGGCTCAATGGGATAATGCTGTGTGATTTATGGCTTTTTCCAACTAGCCCTTTTGGAAAAAAGTGCTTCACTGGAAAAGAAATATTTAGACTTAAGTTCACAGATACATTAGACCAATAGACCAAAGCCATTCCTATGAATTGTGTAAAAGTGGAGAAATATTACCAAGTGACGAAAGGCAAAGATTACTCTGGTCGGCATGATGGCAACTATTCCCTGGTCGTATAACTGTTTCAGTAACTCTGAAAATGAGCAGGTGCTCTGAGAATTCAGAGATTTGTTAAGAGATGTGAGATATTGCTGCTCATTCTTGCTGTAATGTACAAAATGGACCGGTTGAAATGAAAAATGTTTGTCACCAAACAAGTGATTTACTCTAATGCAGTCTTCAGATAATAATGTGGAGCGCAATTTTTGAAGAAAACTGCTCTGAGTGTTGGTACTTTGGTTATAATATTAGAGTCGTCGTGTTCCCATGTGATTTACAGCCGAGCTACACGTTGGAATGTGAGGTGTGAGTGTTTGTCATTAACGTCACCTCATTGTTACAGCACGCTCGGAAATAGCTGTCAAAACCTACACTTCCCTCATTGTGCTGCACAGGCAACAGCCGCTGTCTCTTAAGCAGCTGTTGCCAGACAGCATCGTGTGAACATTTTCAAAATGCTGTAGACCTTTCTTCATACAGAATTGCATAGGAATAGTGAGATTTGTAGTCAAGTTCAAGTTGTCTAATTTATTTAGCTATTTTTACTGTTTAAACTGGCTGTCAAATTCATCTTTGCTGCCTAATGTCTGCAGTCTTTCTTCGTCTTTACGAAAATTGGGTCAACAATGCCCAGTAGCAGTGTTTCTGTTACATATGCCGTTTGATCCATGCTCAGTGAGCTGTCTTATTTTTGAAGTGGGGGACCAGTATCATCAGAAGGAATCGCCAACGTGTGTTAAATGGTTTGTTTTCACTTGAAAAATTCCATGGTGTGCAATGAAACACTGCAGAGCTCAGCTGGATTTCTGCTGTACTGTCACAGAACTCTTGTTTTGCTGCAGAAACATCTTGTTTGCCTGAACAGGAAGCAAGACATTGTGTGGTTTTAAGTGATCTGTATTTAGACTGGTACCTGCTTGCTGTGTGTGTCGTAATGCAGCCAATCACTGCACATCAAGTAGAAAATGTTTCCCGTCCGACTTTGAAGTGCTGTTTGCGTACCTGTTCTGTCGGTTGAGGTGTGAAGTTTGGTCTTCTAGGCTAGAGAAGGCTCTCCAATGGACTTGAAGAGGAACACGTTCTGTTGACCAGGAAATTTAAGCCTAGATATGAGGAAATTTGAACAAATGAGGAATTGTGATCCTGACCTGATGGGTGATGTGGTTTGGAAAGGGACCCATTTATGTAACTGTTCTTCTTGAACAGTTGAACACAGCTGCTATTGATGTTGAGTGGCTTGCTCTTCGTACCTGATAATGGATTGTTAATGTCACAAACAAATATCCATTATGTAAGCTGACATAGGAAATGTCAACTCGGCCAGCTGTGCATTTAAACAGATGAGGCTACGTTATTTGGGGCTTTGGCGTGCTAATGTTTTAGGATGGTTTTACTAAAATTGAGAGAAATGAAATGTTTTCAATGAATCAGTCTTGAGTGTTGGACAAAAATGCTTGACCAAAAAACTGAATGGTCCTTATATTGAACTGCCTGATGTAAGGTGGTGGTGTTAATTTTATTAACGCCTTGGTTAGCTGCATTATCTTTAAAAATCGTACCACCCTGCATAATGACTCACGTCGTTGTAGTTTTTGTTTATGATGAGTGTTTTGTGGAGTGAGTTCGGCTAAACAACACGTTTATTGATTGCAAAAAAATGGTCAAAGTTAAGCATATCTGTTGACTGTGTGTTTGGGTTGAATAAACAAGACTCCTTATTTGTACATTATTTGTAATGTACATTTGTACATTAGTGCATTAGTCTTGCTATGTTTTGGCCACACTGTCCCTGTGGCTCAAGTCCCTTTTGATGGAATCTCTTGTGTGTCCTCCCATCCTCAGCAGAACTCCAGTTTATATTTCATGTACGTTGATGGTAAGAAACATTTGTAGTTCGTCACAGACGGGTACCTTGCATTTCAGTCTCATGTCCAGCTGACTTTTCTCTATTTTGTCACTCACATACAGTGGAGACTGTCCATAACTCTGATCCTGAATCTCTGCATTAGTCTTTGTTCTTCAGCTGCAATGTGAGTGTGTTAAAATTTTCCTGATATATGGACATTTCTATTGAAATGATATAGTCTTAACTGAAGCGAATTATTAAAGAGATGAGAGATATCAGATTCAAAAACTGTCTTTCACTGTGAATGTGTGAGTTTGAATATGTGGTGCCCTTGGACATGTCTGTAAACTGCTGTAAGATGGGCCTGTAAATATTTGTTTTTCCATTTTTCTTATCTAGCCAGCTCAACAGAGTAATGTTTTTCAGCTGTGGTAGTAGTAGTTCAGCTGGCAGGCCTGTGATCAGTCACTAACTGAAGTTCTTAAATTCCATATTCAGAAATATCTTGTGTAGACCCCTCTCTGTAATAGAAGTTTTAGCAGAAATGGACGTTCTGTCCACCTCTTCATGCTCTCGTGAGTTGATGTGCAGCATCACATCACTGTGTGCACACCGTATCACGTAAGGTGATCTGCTTGTGCTCCTTTGCAGGGACGTGACCGCAGATGTCACTGCTGTCAGAGATGTACTTGTTTAGCATCATACAGAATGCTAAAGCTAGGTGGTTATTGTGTTGATTTGAGTTTGTGTTTAGTTGTCAAAAGTAAGTATATTACAGTATGAAATACGGCTGCTAGCCATTTATGCTTAAATTTCTTTTCTAAAAAAAATGCTGCTTCCACATTAGTTGACCTTGTTTTAGAGAACATTAGCTTCAGAAAATGTTAATGTCTGCCAGCTACCAATTTTACTTGCATTGCAATGAATTTTTTCTCTTTAAACTCTCATTGCACATTTGTGGCAACATCTCCGGTGGCTCTGTGACTCAGAGGAACCCACGTTTATGATCTTTCTCTAGCAAATTCCTTCTTTAATCTTGTCTCATAAATCCAAATCTTGTTTGTGTTCAAACAGAGAGCAAATAGTTGTGAAAGGGATACAAGTAGCCTTGAATAGGTCCTGTTGGAGCTCTGAACCTTCAAGCCTCTCGTTGGAGAGCAGTGTAAATCGGTGTTCTTCAGGCAGCACTGGTTTGCCAGCTGGGTTAAATTGAAACAACTGTTGGCTGATACATAACTAGGCAGTTTGTCATCTCTCACAGTTTTGTGTAGCAGTAAGAGGATTCCTTCTTGTGTGCATCTGATGGTCTTGTCTGGAAGGGTGGTGATGCCTTGCTCATTGTTCCGGAGGCCTAAACTGTACATGGAGAACTGTCACTTAGGGGTTTTATTTTGAAACATTTCCTTTCCTTCAAACTCCTTCCCTTCTGGTTGGGTAATGACGTTGGTTAGACGCATAGGAACTTTAAGACTTCTCTGCAGTACCAATGACTTCCTGTTTAGTCTCGGTGACTTCTTTTGACAGGAAGAAAGGCAAGTTGACAACTTATGTCACATTGCTTAATACTTTTTATTCTTCATTATCAGTCTCTCTTATGGCTATCTTGGAGAGAATACAATTGGAGTATTTCCTAAGTGTTTAGTCCACATGAAGATTGCAGCGCATTCTGACACCTCTTTTTTTTTTTTTCTACGCAGTGCCAAGCTGATACAAGATTCAAAATCCTAGTTTTATGAACAGATGTTCTGCTAAATCATTTTTAAGCTACTTATAATAACTCTGTACTGATATTTTTTTTTTCTCCCCTCCCAAATTTCTAGTCTCATTGTTTCCAGAGTGTATCATTTCTTCCCTGTGGTCACAAGTGTTAATTTGAATATGTCAAATGAAGCCTCCAGCTGTGCATGCAGGTTTTCTCCTAATGTTTTTGTCTGCCTGTGTGTTGCATTTGTCCCTTTGAGAGAAAATCTGTTTTATTTTTGCACCGAGACTGTCTTTATACCTAAATAACAGTCACCCTTTTTCAAAAGAGACCCACAATTGCCCACTAGCAGGTAAAGATCCTTCCACTATATGTGCACGCATGCAGCTTCACAGAAATGCAGGCTGTATGTGTACAAATGGCACTTCAGCTTGTTGCGTAAGCAGTTGTGGTGCAGGCTTGCGCTCTCTACCCAGCCTCGTCCTTGTGTCCCTCATGCTCAGCTCTTGTTGCTGGATGCAGGTCAGATGACCAAACTCTGTGTGTGTGAGTGAGTGAGTGAGTGAGTGAGTGAGTGAGTGAGTGAGTGAGAAAGAGACAGTGAGGAGTACAGTAAGCCCATTTTCGTGTCCCTGGCCGCTGCAGACACGGCCGTGGCCAATCTTTAATACATGAAAGGGGAACAGCGAGAAGTAAAAGCCCGTGGAAGAAGTGGGGCAGACAGCAATATATGGTAATGTAGCTCTCTGCTGTGCATTGTCTCCCTCACACAGCTGCATCTCGTGGAGGATGCATGAGAGCAGGAGGTTAACTGCAGTCTGTTGATGCAGATTCATAGCACGTTATTTTGCCTGTCTAGGAGATGGCGGTCTTTGCGCTCCTGACAGCTGCTGCTCTGAGCTTCACCGATATTTTGCTTTGGTTGTACCTGAGCTGCTTTTGCCTAGCTCTTGGTTTGCTGTGTTTCTCTTCCCTGTTTAGTTTCCCTTAGGGCTCATTGGGTAGACCTGGGATCAGTTTGATTTCTTTTTCTTGTTACCCCCCATTTAACGTTGTTCTCATTATATTGTATTTTTCTTCCCCATTGTATTTTCACTGATTGTAATTTAATGGTCACAAACCAGTTCCGTTCTTAATAAAGAAACTTTGCCGCGGAGGAGTCAAATTGCTGCAGTTGTCTATTTTGTGTTCCTAATGTTTAATTTTCTTGGATACTTAATGTTGGTTTATTCAGCCATTTTAAATTTGCTTTCCCTAGTGTATTGCAAGAAAAAAAACCTTAATTATTGCAGGGGGGTGTTGAAATTTCAGATATGGACTAAAATGTGCATGTTATCTACTTACAGACGATAGACTATTTCAGACAATCACTAGGGTCCTTCTGTAGGGCATTTTGTGCAAAGATGGAAGATAATAAGATATAAGCCCTGCAGTTGTTTCCCGTCTGGGAAGTCCTTAGTAGTATTACAGTTTATCCTTGTGACAGTGCTTTTCACCCTCTTGTGAGTCATTCCATTCAGAGCGTCTTCCTCAGAGATGGCCGCTGAGCTGTTCGCAGGCCTGTCATGAAATGTGAGCAGCATTTAATTGAATGCAGAGTCATCTCTCGTGGCAACTACCCTGCGAACTGCATTGGCAGATTATTGTGCTACCTACAAAGATGTCTTTAGACTGATAACTTGAAACGAGTAACAGTCTTTCTTGCATGTGTAAACAAGGTATTATGGCTTTCTGGTGCTGAGGATTAATTTCATCAAGTAAATCAGTCAACCAAAAATTAGTACACAGTTCAAAGGTGCCATTTCATTAATGAGCTGAAAATGAGAAGATTGATTGGAAACAGAATGCTTAGGGCATTTTACTGGCTTTGGCGAGTCGATAATATTGAAAGGCAAACGAATGACCTTTTTGGCTACACTAGATGAATAGATGCTTAATACGGACTCCTTTCTGCATTATAAGACACGTTTTTCCCAATTGTACTTTTTTCAGTACTTTATGTATGCGTGTGTATGTTTGATCATTGATACTTAACAGAGTGTTCATATTTTGTGCTGTTTTAGAAAACTTTTCAATAGCACCAGTGTCAAGCATTTACGATAATTAGAACAATTGTGTCAAAATACAGAATTCCACCCATTTTATAATCTCCTTATTGAGTTGAGGGTCACGGTTCAACTCAATTATTTTGTTTAATTTCAGCTTTGAAATGTTGTTGCCCGCTTAAGACAAAATTAATGAGAATTTAAAGCAAGCCTGTCAGCTGTGCAGTCATTTGGTTGGTATGAAGGCAGACGCAGGCATTGCCTGTTGCTTGTTGAGAAGCACCTCGAGCAGGACAGACTGTACCTGGGTAGAACACTTGTGTGGAATCAGTCAAGTGTCACATTGTGTGCCCTTTTGGATGTCTCATTAAAATAAGTGTGACGTCTAATTCCTCCGTCACACATAATCTGGTTTCGTTCAAAGTCAATTTACAGACCTGGGTGAGCACACGTCTCAGGTGTTGGTGACTAACTGATTGTATATTTTTCTCACTTTTTCACACCCTTCTTTTGTTGCTCATTTTTATGGCTCATAATGACAAAGCAGGGTGGAAAAACACCTAGTTTACCCTGTTCGGCCCTTGCTGCTGCTCGTGGTCCTTATGGCAAAAATGACTGTTACCATAATAAACACGACTGTTTACTTTGCACTTTTTTATTCTTTGTCTCTTGTGAGTAATGCATGTTTTGCTCCTCAACGCTTTTGCATGTGTTTCTGTCATCGTAATATGGTTTCCAAAAGTGACATGTCACCTTTGTAGTAGAGTGCCAGTGCCATTACTTTGACGTGTGGCTAATCACCGAGGGCCACCACATAGCTTGGCCTCAATACCTGGGCCACCCAGCTGTGTGTTATATTCATTTTGCAAGATCTGAGTCGACTAATGAATTTAAATTAAGGAGCTCGCATGAACCCTCCAGCTGCCCCACATTCCTGTTGGCATCATGAGCCTCACATTAAAAATGCTTTCCAGGATTTAAAAAGAATGGCGGCTTTGCTGAGAATGTGGTTTATCATTTCTCTTTAAGTCCTGGCTGTACTTTCTGTGATGTTGCACCTTTTAATCCATGTATGCTGCTCAGTGTTTTACTGAAGCAGTTCAGGTGGCTCCCCTGGGATTTAGAACAGTCTTACTTTAGGTTATAAATTTGTTTCCCAACCAGCAAAACTTCCCACTGCCCCAGTTTATTTTCTCTATACCAAATATTGAATAAGTTACTCCTACCTATTTTGGGGATGATTATTATTGTCTAGTCAGTCAAGGTGTAACTGTCATGTAGATGACAAGGTTGACTGCATCACTTTTCCTTCTCTTCCTTTAGAATCAACACTGGTTGTGATTTTAGACTTCTGCCCCAGATTGGGATCGAGAAACCCAGATCATAAATGACAAGGTAGAAACTCTTTTGTTTATGGCTACGTTTTAGTGGTGATATTGATATTTAGTTTTCGGTTAAATTAAATGGCATTTGGATTGAGTGATGGTTCAAGTGACTAATAAACAGAAGTGTTTGCCCCCTGGCTTTGTAGCTATTGCTAAAGCACTAGTAGTACAGTAGTAACAGGTCAGAGGGAGCTTGTTTCACTTCAGTTAATGTATTGAGTATTGGCTGGCAGAGCTATAAAAGGCAATCCTTCCACTGGTCACTAGATATTCTCTTACGGAATTATTCTAATTGATGAACTTGTACTTAAAAGTAGAACACATTTATTGAGGAGAACCTGCAACAGTGGGATGCTTGGATTTGGATGGACTATAGTTGAGATTTGAAGAGTAATATATACATGTTGCATTTGGTCTAAGTTTTCATTTCAAAGTAGTGTCACGTTTAATGTGCGTTTCACATGCTTCTTGCAAATGCCTTCGGGTTACATTACAAGTTATCAACCCTATCCCTCCATTGTCACCGTGAGGATGATGCTTAAACTGTGACAACAGCGGCAACGCTTATTCATAGAGGCAGCCAAGAGCAGGTGGAAACACCAGCTTATATTCTGCAGTGGTAATTATTTTGTCTGAAAGTTCATCAGCCTTTCCCCTATGACCTGAAATGGCACTGATGCGAGTACAATGTGTAGAGAGAGTGGCATAATGAAAAAGTAACATGTAATGCGAGATATTGATGGCTTCCTGCAGTCTTTACCGCAAGAGATATAATAAGTATGACAAGTAAAGGAAGTGGTATACAAGTGATTTTGATTGGGCAAAATTGAATAAAGTATAAATTCAGCCGTGCACCATTGTACAGTAAAAATTGGTAGTGGAAGCACTGTAGAACTTATGTATGATCTCAAAGTTAGGAGCACTTGGAAGAAAAATTTCCTTTTGTCAAGATAGTTTTCCTCTTGTATCTCATGGCGTGTTGACACAGTCATGTGCCCATTTGTCACTGCAGAAGACAAGCAATTTTTGTACAGAATTGTCTAATACGTGTCTGAATGGGCTACTTATTCTCCCTGCTTTTATTTATTTTAATATTTTCACAATGTGGTGACAGTTCTGGTTCTCATGCTGGACACTGGACCGTCATTGCGCAATTTGTCTTAAATTATCAGGGAGGAAAATGTAACGGAAATTTAATTCTGTAATTCAGACACCAAAAGGAGCTGAAATTTGACGAGACAAAAAAGTCAGTAGTAAACCCTTTGGCTGTTAATGTTCCTCATCTTTCTTGTAGCACAAGCACACCGTACATTGCAGTAAACATACACAGTTGTCATTCTTTCTTTAAAATAAATAATGCTTAACAGTCTGTCTGTTTCCTGTATAAACAAAATGCTTTTGCTAGACAAAGATTCTTGCCCTTAAAAGTGTGTATGCATTCTTATTTTCAAGCACATCAATTTAAATAGTGCTTGAATAAATTAATTTCCAAGCATGTATGTAAATACAGATATATAAATACAATTTTTCTTAGTACTTCCCTGCGGTTGCTGGTTGTTTTTGTAGTCCGCTGGTGTACTTATAACCATTTTAAGCCTAATAGAATGTGGCCTCTGCTTGTGCTCTTGTTCAGATGCTCTGTTTATGTTCTCAGGAAATGACGCCTGTGATTCTCAACACCTTCTGTGACCATGGTAATGTTTTTGATGCCATGGTAACAAGAGCAGGCAGACTCCTCGATCCTTTTAATCAGCAACGCTATAGCGTGTTTGAAAAAGAAACAACTTGCTGGATTCACAACCTGTAACATTGGGCAGAAGATAAAAATCCAATTTAACCAATTCACCCTATAAACTTTAAATGATATGTTACCATAAGTTTGCATTTACATAAAACAATAATAATGCCTATAATAACACTACCTAGGATGTGACTGCATCATCAGTCTCTGATGCATTAGCTAAGGAATATAGGTGTACGTAAGGTTCATAGTGAGTCAGAAAACCTCAGATTGTCTGACTGGTTAAAAATGGTTCAGGTGCTCAAAAGTAATCTACGGCATATTGTGAGACCTTTTTTAAAAGATCTAGGGACAGAATCAAATGAGCAGCCTCCCCAACTAAACCAGTGGTGTCAGATCACTGCAAAATAAATGTAAGGACAGCATCTTGTATTCATTCTGAGAGTGCTTGGAATTTTATTCCTTTATTCTGAATTCCCAGGTAGATAGTTTATTAACATTCAGAGATGTAAGCATTATTTTTTAGGATCACAACTTTGTTTCTCTGTGATGGACTGGTGTCCTATCTGGTGTAGCTTTATAGCCTAGTCCCCGGTGATGAGGGATGAGCTCTGAACTGCCCTGACTCTGACCAGGATGCAGCAGTCAGTGGTAATGGATTTGGATGGTTATGGCTCTAGAATGGTGGGAATAGCAAGTAAGAACAACGATGTTTGACTCAAAAGCAGTTGGGTATAAATGTAGCCTTGGTATTCACTTTTCAAGTAGCTGTTATGACAAGCTTCTACAATGCATGAAGAACTGCCAGTTCTCGATCTTCTGAGCACATGGTAGCAGAGACTACCTTCAGTGCTCTAGTACCTCCTACAGTGTTTCCTTACCTTCCCAAAATCCTCTTTACTGATTAAAATGAACATAAGTGTTTTGTTGGCATGAGAAATGGATGTTGACAATGAATCATGTGCTATGCTACTGGGGATAGCATTTCGTTCCTGTAACCTTAAAAGAGGAAAGTGCATTTTTGTCTCTAGGAATGAGTGTGTGTCTGCGTGCACTTACTCCTTTAGCTTCGGAAAATTCAGTTTTTTTTGTTGTCTCGTTCTTGTGTTTTATGAGACTTGTTTAAATTTCAATGTTTCTCCTCTTGCTTTCTACTCTATACAACTTGACCTTTTACCTTCATAACCCATTACGCTGTAAGAAACTGAATGTTATTTTATTAGCATTTGTTTACACTGATAATCGGTATTAAATAATCAGAATAATCAGTATTTTCCAACAACTTAAAACTTGATTACCTTTGACCTACAATGAGGGAGAGTCATAGGAGTGAGTTTATTTAAAAAAAAAAAAAAAAAAAAAAAAAAACAAAACATGAAGACAAAGTAAACTTAAGTACACCAGTNGTTTAATTAAAAAAAAAAAAAAAAAAAAAAAAAAACTAAAATTTGCCTGAATTAACGGTGCTCAAAACAATGTCTCTAAAAAGTAAGTTTCTGTGTTTAGTAGTGTGGTAAAATTCAGACTAATCGTTTCTGACTGGTGGAACACACTTGTTGTTTATGACCAAATGTAGGTTCTTGGCTGCACTGATATCACTAGAGGGAGGTATATGTGTCAGTGGTGTTAAAATAAGTTGCATGTTTCCATTTATAGCACCAATAAAAGGCTTTGCATTCAAAAATATGTACTGAATTTCAGCATAAAATTGACTTTGCAGGTGGGATTTTCCAAGCTGGAGAAGAAATTTGAACTTTTAGAGTAAATTATAAACAGTTGTATGTGCTGGTGGATGGGTTCTGGTCCTGATCCACAACCGGCAGTCCACTGTTGCAGCTTTAAAATGATGACAATGCAGACACACCTTGTACACAAAGAGGAAAAAGTCACTAATGCAGCAAACCTTTGAGTTTATAATAATCTTGTGTGAGTTCTCCAGTTCGACTGTTTTTACAAATTAATATGGAAAGTAAATTGTGCATAGTTCAACATGTTTTCTATCCATGCTGAAAGAAGGTTGAACACATTTGTTTCAGTTACCAGAAATGTATAAGTAATCTATTATTTGCATTTTTTTTGCAAGTGACCTTGTATTATTACATGAAAATGTATCAACAATATGTGTTTCCTAAAGGCAGTTTGGTTGTGTGGAGATTATATGTGCTTTCACACACAAGACAAAGTGTGAGGAGATTTTTACAGGCTGCAGGCACTTTATTCAATGCACAAACCAAACTCACTTAACTTGTTAACCAAAAACGTAGTTCAAACGTTTACTTTTCATTAAGTGACCGACATGGACTTGACTAGTGGAAAGTACAAGGACAGTAACATGAAACAGTTTTGTCACTGACAGTACCCAGTTTGCTCTGCTAATGTGTCTGAAGCATTGCTGCCGCCTGCCATTGCTTACATTTCACTGGAAAGGAACTGGCAGAGTGAGGGGGTGTCCTGTGTCTTTGGACGTTCACAGGGGAATGTTTTCCAGGCTCCGGCTGTGCCTCTCTTTATGACTTAATGGAGGCAGATGGTACAAGGTTTGAGTATCGCATCCCCAAATCAGCATGTTTGTTTCACGTTCTGAGTGGTCTTTTCAGTCAGACTCTTTGCAGTAGTCATGTCTGATCCAACACAAGTTTTACAGATCTTAAGCAATTGTATGCTGTTTTAGCGTTCAGACTCCCTCTTCCTACTCCTTCCTTATGTCCCTGTAGCAGTGATTGGCCACCTATTGCAGCTCAAAACATTTCTCCATCAGATCCTGTGACACAGATTACAGCTGTATCATAAAGATTTAACCTACATTTCCTTTGAGGCACATATACTTTGCCTGGCTAGGATTGCTTTTTATACGTATTTGTGTGCCTCTGGGAAAACAGTCATGACCGGGCCTGGTCTTCCCCAAACAGGAGGGAGTGTAAAAAGTCAATGACCTTCACCTCTCACTTGCGGGTAATCAGTCTTTGGCAGGCAAACTAGTGGGGGCTGCGTGCTGCTGCCAAGACTGGAATCTGGGAGGATGACAGGGTTGAGAGGGTGCTATCTGAAGAGGTAAGGTGGACCGCTAGTCTGCCTCACCTACTCATGCTCAAAGTCAAAGGCCACAGTGTATTTCAGTGGAGTTTGTAGAAATGTCTCAAAAACTGTTTATACATTTACTGCTGTATATAAATAAAGTAATACCCTGGTTAGTGCTCACAATATGTTCTTAGAGGTTAAAGTGCTAAGCAAAACGGCACTAAACGGGCTCATTGTCTTATTAGGTAGGCAAAAATGCAAATACATTAGAACAGTAATGAAGTTTTATTGAAAATGTTTTCACAAGACTCACATAGTTGTTTATTTTTATAATTGTATTGTACATATCCATGAAAATGTGTTGGGACATGCTTGAAATGCTGAAAAGCCAGTAAAAATACAGTAAAAATGAGGTCAGATTGAAATTCTCCTACTCCTCAGCTATTTAGCATCCTTGCTTTGAGTTTTATATGATAACTGCAATAAGTGTCTCCCCACCTGCCAGCTTTTCCCAGTCTGCAAAATATTGTCACAATCTAGAGAAACGCGCATACAGGTAAAATGGACTGGAGCTTTTTTTTTTCCGTAATTTGAATTTGATGACTTTGAATTCATACAACAGGGCAATAAATAAATACAATTTTTCTAACCTGTAAAACATTAATTAGGTTTCTGGCCTTTTGCAAATTAGACTGAATGACTCCTGACATGTATGTGTAATGAGCACCTGGAATGACCATTTGTTTCATCCTCTTGATTTAATTTGGCAAACCAAGCTAACATGACAAAGTTGTACGCTGTTTTTATTCACTGTTTCTACTTGCTGTAATCGTGTCTCACTGTACTTTCCATTACATACTGCTGTGTTGAACATTAACCAGACACGCTCCCGTGTGTAGCTGAGCCACGTTACTGCACTGTAATTGAATTACTAAACTCATGTGAAGCGTGTTCACTATTGAAGCCTTTCTTGGATGTTAGCCCTCAGTCTTAGCATTACACAGTCCTCTAATGACTTATAATTCCCAAGTTGTTCATGGCTGAGGTGGAGTACAGGTGCTTGTAGATGTTGTAGTCTGAACTTTGTGTTGTATAACTTAACGCAGTAATTTTTACATGTGTTTGTATGGTTACTTGGCTTTATTATGTGTGCTGTACACAGCACACAAAGTGTCGTGAGATGAGAAGTCATTGTTTCAAAAGTACCTGCTTCTCTCTTTGTACAGTGGTGTTTTGGGCTGCTTTTACAGGCAGTGGCTATACTCTGATGTTCTTCTTCCTACCTGTTTTAGCTTTATGCCTCTCTATTTTTGCTCTTCAGTGAAGTTTTATTATTTTTTCATTGACATGAAGAAGTTGATTGCGCGTTATCCAATACAGAAGTTCAACTTCCTCAAATGATTTACAGACAGATGTCTTCTATTTCCACATTTGTTGCTGAAGCCCTGTTTAAGATTTTATGAGTGGCAGCTTTGTTGTTTTACAGCTGCTTCCTCTGGAACTGAGACGCCTCCCAGCGTGTGGTGCAGTCCATTGGCAGCAGTGTTATGTGAAAGGTGCAGAGTGTCAGTGGAAAATTGCTACTCTGCCAGACATCCCCTGAACTTGTACTGACCAACTGAGTGGGCAGCCACTTCCATAGCCAGCACGGATGCTTGAGCTGCTTGCCTGTGGATGCCTAGATTTGTGTGACAGAGAGGGAGCAAGAAAACTGGTGAAATGGGTGCATGTTTTGGATGATCACTCCATTTCATGGGAGTCTTTCTCTTATGTTAAATGAATTTAATTTTCTTAAATGTTCCCAAGAATTGTTATTCTATGTTCATGTTGTTGTTGTTGTTGTTGTTGTTGTTGTTGTTGTTGTTGTTGTTGTTGTTGTTGTTGTTGTGCTTACGGACAGCTCTGAATGGGAGGACTGGGGTAACATTTTTGGGAATAATCTGTGTGTGTTTGGTTCTATGTATATGTTGTACTGTCTGTTGTGTTTTTCTCAACATTATGTATATAGAACTAAATTTTCATTGCTTTTCCTACTGTATTACTGCTGGGTTGGTACAAACACTTTTCAGAATTAAAATACTTAAAACTCCTGTCAGGTTCAGATCAGAAATGGCGCTTTCAACAAGTCTTGGTTGAACCCAGTAGAACTACCAGATTGTAAGCCTGTAGTAAGTACTTTCAGTTGCATGGTATAGTTTCCTTCCGTACATTTCATTGTCTGTTTTCTATGACAATTTAGTGCATAAAGTCAACTTTCCACAACAATCACAATTGTAACCATCATCTATTCTAATTATACGTGATATATTTAAGGATCTACTGCATATTATTTTTCTGATTACATAATCAATTGCAAAAATCCAGTAGCAATTCTTAAAACATACACGGTAAATATTTGTTCATCAGGTCAGTCTCTGGTACCAGAGGTGGAAGTGGCAGACTAACAAGCTGATGGCCATGTGTCCCAACACTTTGGCACATGTTGGTAGCCAAAGGGGTGTGAGCTGAGAGAGGAAACCTTGGGAGCCCCTCTGCTCAGCTTTGCTTTTATCACTGTTAGTTCTGCACATTAGTCGTTGATGTCCCTAAAGAACCAAGGAATCCCGCAGGAATGTCCTGTGTGCATAATCTTCACAAAGTGAGCCAAATTTCCCCCACTGGTGTGTGCGAATGGGGCGGGATGTTCCATTGACGCGTGTAGTTCTTTTTTCCTGTTTGATTCTTTGATAAGATGTTCAACCTGCTGTGTTTTTTGCTGTGTTACAGATTGTAAGTCTCTTTGTGACTAAGAGAGCATTGTTGAGGTACATTTTCTACAGTATTTGCAACAAAGCTCAGGTTTCTTTGTGCCTAGGGGGCTTCACAAGAATTCTGTTTTTCTCCTAGTCGTAAGAAGGAATGAACAGTGTTTTTCCCCACAAAACCATTGTGGAACTTTGTAAGGAGTATCTCAGTTAAAATCCTTATCTAGAGCACTAATTATTAAAACTCAATCTCTAGTGGTGATCAGGGGAGTTGTGTAACTTCAATTTGCCTTTATTTAATGAAAATATAATGGAATGTATTTCATCACTCTTTATGTAGCAATATGTATGTATTGTCATATTTGGAAGAGATGTGTACCCAGCCTAAATTACAACTTCAGTTTCACGATATACACACACACACACATATATATTCTTTCTAAAGGGTTGTAGGACGTGGAACCGAAATTTAAGTGTTTCGTGGTTTTTTTTTTGTTTTTTTTGTTTTTTTTTTTTTTTAAAGGATTTTGGTGGCATGTTTTTGTAATGCATTTACTGAGTGGTTCCCTAAGCAGTCAATAGGCTTACAGATTTTGTTTCACAACCTGCTCCTTATATGAAAAGTGAAAGCTGCAAAAGTAAATCTTGTACCCACAAAGTGCATACTGCTTGCCAGCTATTCATGTTCTTTCCCAGGAAATCTGTTCATGATACAGCATGTTTATTAATGCTGCTGTTTCAGAGCTAAATGTCTGCAGTAAAAACACCAAGTAGCAAGTTTAAAACTTTTCACCTATTTGTGTTTCTCAAGGATGCCATAGTGGCAATAAACTCGGTTTAGTTTGTAACAAACGGGAGTAGACGTTTCATTCACGTCGGACCACCTCATTACACTGACCAGCAGGATATTTGCGCGTGTGGTGCGTGATGATCCCCTGCGTGCTGTGCTGCACTGCATACGCTAGCATGTGTTTTACAATGTTTTAGTGATATTTGAGAAAGTTGGTTTGGGGGTTTTCGGATGGGCTGGGAAGCATCATTTTTCCCACAAGGAATAATGGAAAATGCTGTCTCTATTTACGCAACCTTTTCAGGAACCAATTAGGTATGTAAAATTGAGGGACCGTTAGTATTTGTTGTTTGCAAAAAAGTCAAAGCTCCACAGCATGATGACTTGTCCATTAAATATTATGGCTGCAGCTTTGACAGGTAATCCAGGAGCTGGGTGTGGCTGTGCTCCTCTGTGCCACAAGAATTTAACATTTTTAATTCATTTCTCAACTCCGGTGCTTGTTTAAAGAATAATGTATTATTTTAACAAATTCATGCTAAAATAACTGTATAGTGCCAGTCAGGATGGGGCATGTCCCATAGTGTACTGTTTACTGGCCAAGGGTGGTTACCACAATTAGTTTGATCCCTAACCCTCATGATTAAAAATATATATTTATTTTTTCTATATCAGAGATCATTTTTTGATTGTAAACTGAAAATGACATGTGGAGATGGCAAAAATGTTTATGTAATGATTTATTCACTTACCTTATGGCCAGTTTTGAGTTCTCTCTCAGTGGGCGGCGGGGGGACAAGACATGCAGTCAGTTTTTCAAGTTGGAACACTTCAATATGTTCTCTCCACTGGTTTTTTTCATGATACTCTATCTCTCTTTCCACTGTTCCATTCATCCAGGGTGTCAGTATTCAGGAGGACCACGGCAATGTCTTCCACGTATAAAGTAAAAACACACCAAGTATGAGGTTGTGAAGACGACATTTTATTCAAATTTATTTTGTCATTTTAGAGTTAACTGTATTGCTGTTTCATGTTAATAAAAGATAATGAAATAAACTCATCTCCTGTCCACGAAGGTCTCTGTGCCATGCATGTTTCTTGTGTAGAGAACTTGAGACCATGCATGAGGTCAGCAGTGGCTGAAAATAGTCTTACAGTGAATTTTTAAAAAATTATAGCTTTGTTTGTTTTTTTTTACAGAACTTAACGTAGGGACAAGTGGAGGATTAAGCTGTATTGCAGAACCTTGACAGATTGTGACATATTGGTTGAACAGTTTGAGTTATGGACTTCTGGCCTAATTGTTTTCATAAGTTTAGGTACAAGTGTATAGGATTTGATTTGTTTTTTACTAAACTTTAATCAGTGTTTCATGCTGAATATCATTGTTGCTTTGTCTGCAGTATTTTTCAGAATCATATCAGAGATCAAAACTGCAGTGATTATCGTTGGCAGTTGCAGATTGTTTTAAGATATATGATTATTTGCATCAACTGTTGTAGCTTTTAAACCTGCAACCTGTGGTATTGATAGTATGGGAAGGGAAATCATGGACCCCCGCCACCCTATCTGATGTTTTGACCCCATGAAACAAGCAGTAGTTGACTGACCTATATATGCCTGCTCAGCTTACTGAGTTCATGAATGTGGTCGCAATGATAACTGCTGGAAGAACATTGGTTTAAAAAAAAAAAAAAAAATTCATTAAAAGAAACTGATGAAAACAGAAAGCCATCTATTTCTGGACCCTAGTTACTTGAGTTTTGTCGGTTAAATTCCCAGTTGTGTTTAAATTGTGCAAACTGTATGTTCATGAGAGCTTCTGTTTGTACTGAGGTTTGACCACTATGAAATGCCCTTTTCGAACCTTCCTCACTTGTCCCACGGCACAATTTTGAGAACTGAAACTTGTGTGGGTGTGTAGAAACCCCCTAAAGCATTTTTCCAGGCAAGGAACTAAGAGCTCACAGGACCTCTCAGGATTTGAGATTTCTCCCACATGGAAAGGTTTTCAGATCTGTTTTTACTCCTTTTCTTTTGCTGTACTTCTCTATACTGAGTTGTTTGTGCAGATAGCACCAACACCTGTAACACATACATTTAATTTTATGCCAGTGTTCTCCACACCCTAATTCCTAGTAGTGTATTCGTTCAACTTTTGAATGTCACTCATCTGCAACATAATGGTTCTTGGGGCCTAAATGTCACTATGGAAACTACTGTGAAGATATTTTTTGTCTGTATTGACTTAAATGTTACTGTGCTCTCAAGCATCTTGATATGCTGCTTTAATGATCTAATATCAGTTCATATAAAGGTTCTTCTCATTTTCATTTGTACTCAATACTGCGCTTTTTGTTTCATAAACATAAATGAAATAAACTTGTCAGGTAAACTGTTTGTTTGTTGCTTCCAGGGAGTACCACTCAAACTGCAGGCCATGTCTGTATGTAAGATGATTTCCACATATCCCTGCTAAACCTGATTTGTGGCCTGACTATAATTTGAGACAATTTGTCACCGCAGTTTGTTGAATTTGTCTCAAAAAATATTTCTCCCAATGATACAACACCTAGAAATGTACATATAGTTAAAAATAGTACTGTTTTTAAACTATGCTGCTAATGTGAGGTCTGTCTCATAATACTACAATGGTTCTAAATAAGGTGCTGCTGTCTTTGACACCTTTCCTGGTCTTGAAACATTTAAGCTTTTTTATTTTTTAAATTTTTTTCCTGATGTTAAATATTTGTTTCAAAAGTGAACAAGTTTCTTTAATTACACACGGTGTTCTGCTTACGTACTTCATACCGATTGAACAAGTTAAAAAGGAGCATTAGTGTGAGAGTTCAGAGTCGGAGGAGGAAAAACCTGTTGGTAAAGGAAAAAATGTTATTTGATTTTGGGGGAAATGGGTGCTGAACAATGACTCTTGAATAATTTCTTTTGAGACTAAGGTTGAAATCGTTCAAGTTTGTTTCTCGACGAGAATGGTCATTTAACATTGCTTATATACTCTTTATATTATATATTTCTTAAAGTAACAAAGCTTAAGCTATATGAATTGAGGTACCTTACCCTAGAAAAACAATGGAGGTTTTTAAAAATCATTTTCTGAAGAAAATGTCTTTACAAATATCTCCAGCACCAGTGGGTTGGTTGCTGCTGTGGGTCCCGGGACCCATCTTTCACCTCGGTGCCTGCGTAGGCGTCATCTTGT
Organism: Arapaima gigas; assembly: GCA_900497675.1. Lineage (NCBI taxonomy): Eukaryota > Metazoa > Chordata > Actinopteri > Osteoglossiformes > Osteoglossidae > Arapaima > Arapaima gigas. The sequence continues at coordinate 72,036 of UFQX01000169.1, read as the reverse complement.
AGCTAATTAATGACTTTGCTGCTGAAAAAGGACTTCTAAAGGGAGATCTATTTATGGGCCTGGCGCCTTCCTTTATGGGTTTAATTTTTGAAAAGTTGGGAACAGTGGCTAACTGGGAACCCATACTGAAACTGATGAAAGTAATGACAGCTCTCCAACAGCTTCGAGTCGTCTCCAGGCTCGGCTATAAATGTTTGTTTTGGAAGGCAGTTTATGCAAAGGTGTACCTGATACATCTACCTCGTCATTCTGTTTTGCATTAAAGTAGAAACTGCCACAACTGTGTACTTAATAAAAATCAGTCTCGTGGTGTATTAAATTAGAAATTACATACTGATAATGGGAGTGTAAGGCAAGCTTGACTGCATATATAGTAATGTTAGTGGTAAGCATGCAAATGGATATACTGACTGAGTGATTGTTTTTGGCGTTGCACTGCAGTTTGGAGTCAGAACAACTTTGGAAGTGATGTGGAAGCTCTGCTCTGTCTGCATTTGTATTACCCAACACCATCAGTAGACGTGCTCTGTGATTTTGTGTTGGTTTAACATGTTTGTAATAACTGGAAATAAATGTTTTCCAGGAGGGCACATTTTATTTGATTTAACATCTATTTGCTGTAATGTATGGACCATTTGGTATTTATCTTGGCCATTGTGAGATTCATCCATTTCTTGTATAAGGCACAGATCATAGTTTGTGTTTTGTAGCTTTTGTCTTTGCTGGGAATGCTAAGATGAGCAATGCTCCCTTGCTCTTTGCTTTAACTGGGTCTCCCCCTGGATAAATGCCAGCTGGAAATGTTGTAGGTCTTGTCAACAGGAGGCATAACCTGTATTAAAAAGCTCTCTGCACACAGGTGACCCTCACCAGTTCATTTGACTATGTAACAGTTCTATACTCATCAACAAAGGATGAGCTCCGGTCCATTTTTGTGCCAGAACTTGAATCTGCATATGTAATTTTGCTTACTTTTGACTAAACTCTCTCTTTAAGTGGCCCCTTTTAGAAATACTTTTTCAAATTCATTTTGGTTTGAAGTGTGAAAAATGGAAATCATAATATTTTTACAATGCTGGAAGATGGTCGGTACTTTTCTTTTAAGACAAACGTAGCAGTCAGTAAGGCCACTTGTCTTGAGGTTTGAGTCTGCCGTATGTCCTCTGCCAACCACAACCAACAGACGTGGCAGTGGAAAATCTCTGGGGAGTGGTCTGCTGGGGACACTGGGCTCTGATTGACCACAAAGTGCATTACTGCCTTTATTGTGTAAAGAAATCAATCCATTTTTTGGGGCACATGAAGCAGATCTGCATTCTTCACTTTATTCTGGTGGCCATAGTGACCTTGAGGGTGCCCAAGTGTCTCTTGTCTGATTCTGTCACATTTATTTTGTAATCACTGAATTTTCTGAGCAGTGCTGGCTAGGTTTTCTTCTAACAGAATGCCTTCACCTCATGTTTTTTAGAGGGGTGGGTGGTTGAGCTGTGCCAGTATGGGGAGTTGCAGGCCTGTAGGATACATTGTTTTGGTGGTTGTTCTTTTGTTTAATCTTATCCCACCATTGGCACAGCTGCCCTTCCTACACTCTTGTTTGCTACTTTCAAAATATTAAACCTGCAGCATTGAGAAAATACAGCAGTAAGCCTTTGTGGATGTTTCAAAGTCAATTTTTTTTTTTTTTTTGCTTACAAGTCTGCCATTTTTCAGAATAGCATGAATTTTTGTCAGTACCCCTGTTTTCGGTCGACTTAATGTTTTTGTTTTAATTTATGCCGTTTTTTCATAACTTTCCCACTTTGCTTTCACTTTTGTTTGCATAGAGCAAAGTATGTCTTAGGGAGACCAGCTTTGTCTGACATTTTGGTCCTACTGCTAGGTGTGAGTCTAAAGACACAGCGGTGATGTGCTCAGCTGCTCAGCCAGTCTGGGTGACATAGTTCAACACAATGGTCGAAAAAATGTCAGACACAGTTCACTCCTTCTCGACTGAAGTCGTGACAAGGCAGACCATAGAATGGTAAATACAATAGACTAATCCTCTGCGGAGAAAAACACGTTCACATGAGGTGGATCATTGAAATGTGGCTGGGTGTGTGGAGGAGCAGTTAGCTGCACATTTTAGGGGCGTTGTATAGTTTCTGATTCATTTACAGCAAAATATGTGCAAGGTGTCTGCGTACAGAACTGTCTCTTTACTATTAAAATGGGGAACTTGACATTGTTACAGTAACTTGGCCTTGGTGAATAAATTGGTTGGCGTTTTTTGTTTTGCAGTTTTTATAGAACTAGTTTTCATGTATTAGTTTATGGTGTTGCTATGAATTCATGTTCCATGGTTTGATTTCATTCAGTGCATTTTGTTACTTTCTCTTATGAACTTCATAACACATTCTGTTCAGAAAATTTGTTTAGTTCATAAGGCTTTAGAGATATTTGCCAGCCTACTTGGTTTTGTGTATTTCCGTTGCTGTGTGCAGTTTTGAAGCATGTCATTTGAGTACTTGCACTTTAATCATACCCATATATAACAGGCCGACAAAAAAAAACATTCAGATAGACTCTTTTAAAGGTTGTAGTACCAGGATACTTGCAGCTCAAGGAGTTCACTTCAGATGCACTTTAAAATGTCTCTACCAATTTCCCACTTGTACAGTAAATGCAATACTCCAGTATAAGTTTATACCGACTCTAAATATCTTCTAAATAATTGATTCATGACAAAGAAAATACATACTCTAGGAGTGAGGAGGATACATTTACACAATACTGAGATCTTATGTTTCTTTCATCAGCAGCAAAGCTTGGCAGCGGCTCGGCTGCCTGTTGTCATGGAGAAGCCAGTGACCTGAGAGATGCGCCCTGAGACAGGAAGAGTTCTGTTTAGGCTGGGGGAGGGGGATGCAGACGGCAAAGTGGTTTCCACCCTTTATCAGCCAGCGCGACCTTTTTGTGCCCCTGTCTCCTCTCGTCTCCTTGCTGTGGACAGTGTTTTGCTAAGTTGAGCTCTGTGTTGTTTATATCAAGATGTAATTGAACAACACCACGAAAGATTATTTTTTTTTTACGTATTTACGTATTTATTTGATTTCGTAAATGGCGTTTTCATTTTCTCTATCAGGCTTGATAGTGACTTGATTTTTGTAAGGGTCTTTTTTGCAGTGGTTGCAGTGGTTTAGAGCCTATCCCAGAAGTAGGGATTGGGCTTGTGGTAGGCAGACTTTGTACTTTCTTCAAGATAACCATCAGCCATCATTATTAGTTGCCCACATGTATAAATTTTTCCTTTACAGATCTTTGAAGTAAACGAAGATGCTTCACAATGGTGGCTTGATGACAGAACTCTTAAGCACAACTAGCTGTATCTCTAGAGGACAGGTGGTTGTAGTTTTTGTGCTAGAGCTATATTTGCTTGTTGTTTATTTTGGCATAGTTAATTTGGGTTCAGCAGTAAACTCTGTTCTTATGAGACTGGACTAGATCTCTTCTGTTCTCTTCTTGGCCAGTGCTCAGTTATTCTACTAAACAGGGTCATTGTTTTCGTCATAGTGTACAATCGTTTGCAAAGTTTGTTTGTTTGCACTGTGTTTGTTTAGTGGAATCCTACTGTGTTTGTTTCTTCACATAGCCAGAATGTGAATGTGTTACAGTTCACACTTTGGCCTCCTCCTCCTCTCCGCAGGCGATAAACCCAATTACCCAGAGATCACTTTTATTTTCTCAGCAGGCTGCATGATGAGTGTCAGCCTCACACAGAGTCTGATGGATCTCTGGGGTGAGTGTGGGGTGCAGACCCATTTCCTCTGTTGTGAATGTGCCTCGACTAATATTGCTCCTTGTCTGTCATGACTGTAGTTAGCTGCTGTAACACAGGGTGGAGGTGAGGGTTCCAGCTTCCGACTGGAAGGGTGAGAGCGAGGCACTCCCACTGATTTCCGTCAGCCCGGTTATCGTGACAGTTGCTGGTCCAACTGGATTTTTGCTTTTGTTCTTTGTCCTCTCTGTTGTTTGGAGAGCATAGGTGGGTAGAGACTGCTGCCAGCTGTTTTACAGCTGCTGGTCTTGAGTTACACCTGTATGCATTAACAGACTTGCTTAAAACATGCAAATGATTCAAAGGAAAGAGCATTTGCTGCTCCTGAAGACTCCTACTCCCAAAGGTTACATTTAAGTTCAAAGGTTAAAACTGCCTTGCTCTGTTTTACTCATTAACTGAGCCTGGTGTAGAGGAAACCTGAACAGCTGAAATGTTTCTACACTTAATGGAGGACTTCTTAGGATAGAGAAAGTTCACAAAGCCGTCTTTCTCTCTTCTTGGTCAAATAATGTGGCGGCGTATTTCTGAACCCATTCCTTTGAGTGTAGGTGTTTGTTCTGAATTGGCAACATTTTTTGTTTTAATTAGGAATTCTTTGTGAGACAAAGTGCTTTACATTTGCCAAACGCTGCACTGTGTAAAACTTAAGCTTGTCTTAGGGTATGAAAACATTGTGTTTTTGTTTTCTTTGTTTTTACATATTGAATGCCAAGACTGCGCTGTAAAGTAAATAAGGGCAGCAAAAAGGTTTCCACTTGCATCCTTGCAATGACTGCTAAATTGTGGATCTTTACATAAACTTTTCAATAAAAGCCCAGCAGTATACAAAGATGAGTAAATACTTTTTGCATAAAATTATTAACTTGCCTGGACACAAGATCATACTGACATGACATATGTGCCCGTTTGGATTTCTGCACATTGATGTTTGCAGTTCGTATGGGGAAACTTGTCGGCAACTGGATGTTAAAAATGTCATTTACAAGTCACTGCAGTGCTCCTTTGTGAGCCAAGTTAAATGTATAGTAGGATTTGAATCACACCTTCATTTGCATCAGGAATATCATCTCCATGTGGTGATAACTATAGCTGCACATTGAATCTGACAAATAGACGTGGGATTGTCTTCCAGCTCACCTCATTGTTTAAGATGCATAGTTGATTATGTAAATGGGAGGGCGATGCAAATGTTTTTGTAGGAAGGGTTTTGATAAAGGGGCATATGGAGAAGCTCTTTGCTGAGAGGACTTGTTGGAGATGCAAACAAGCAACATTCCTTAGATGTTTGTTTATAGGCTGCCATTGTAAAACAGAACCCTTGGGATGTTGCCTAATAGGTATGTAATGGATTTATGATGATACATCTCATTACCTTTTTAATATCAGTATAATTATAGTCATGCCTTAAGGAAGCATTGGTTTTAACAACCTTTGAGATGTGAAAGGAAACTGAGCAGATCTCCTTAAAACCAGCACCTGCTTCTGGCTACTAAGAGCAAAAACTAATTAAACTGACAATGGTATCTCAGCTTAGACCAGCTTCTGACTGTCAGACTCCATCAGTCAGTGCTTTCATTTGCTTACAGTGATCGTTGCTGGGCAGCTTTTTGTTGTGATATGTTTGGTTGTGCTTTAGCTATCGTGGGGGAATAAAAATTAAATAAACTGGTCACAGTTCAATATTCTATTGCTCTTGTATTTGTGTTGTCAATGGAATTGTGAGCTGTTGTGTTGACACCTCACTGAAACCCTAATTTGCTGCAGGTAATGGGCCTCTATAAGCCTCATAAAAAAGGAACTCAATAGCTGATAAATCAGTCCCGATCACAGTAGCAAGCAGTTGCTCTTTTTATGTATTCTGATAAGTTTAGCTAAACTATCCTCTTTAGTTTGTTTAAATCAGTAGCTTTTTCTGTTAGTCCGGTTTTCAGAAAGAACCATTTTTACATGTGTATATAGAGTGAATTTACAATAGAATATAATGATCTTGCTTACACTGAGTTTTATTGCAGTGGAATATGTTAACAACAGTCCTGAACTAAAAGTGAAAGAATTGACAAATTAGCTTTACCTGCTCTGTGTTACCATGTACATCTGTATAAAATAAGCACTCACTTGAAATGTGTTCAGTATTTGTTTAGTCAGTAACTAACAGAGGTCCAGCCTGACGTATCTGTTTCATTTTGGACAGCCGGGTTTGTTTTATGTACCCCTTTGAACTAACTCTAACGGTGGTTTTATTTCACCACAAAAAGACAATCTACAGACTCAATTTATTCAAACGTTGCTTTAAGGTCTTTACTGACTTAAGTGTTTATGTAACGGAATATTCAATATATGATGACTCTTCCTTTAAACTTACCTGATATGAATACCATACATTGCAGTCTTTTATATGTTTGCTTTACTTCTGACCAGAAGGAGACAAGTAATAACCATGCATTTCCCCCCCAAGGTTGTAGCGTGACATCTTTCTATGTGCACGGGCTGGTTTGCTGTAGATTGCACTACTAATAGGCCAAGTTCCTCTGTATATATTTATTTTTAAATGGAGTATTTAAGACCATGAAAACTTGGTTGTTGGCAATTAGGCTATGTACATCATCTCTCTGTTGCAATCAGGGGAACCCCTGGACAGTTTCTGTTATTTTTGCTTATGAGCTAGTTCTGACAAGCCTGGGTTCCCTTTTGCCCCTACTTCCTGACAGTGCCTGAGGATGACGAGCAAGCGGAACCTGTTTGTGCGGCTCGTGCCATGCCGCTGTCTGCGGGGTGAGGAGGAGACGGTCACCTCTTTGGACTACTCCCACTGCAGCCTGGAACAAGTGCCCAAAGAGATTTTTGGTTTTGAGAAGACACTTGAGGAGCTGTACTTGGATGCCAACCAGATCGAAGAGCTGCCCAAGGTGAGCTCATACCACACTTTGTTCAGACTTGTCCACCTGGGATATGGTCTAATATTGGTGTGCAACATTATATCCCTGAACTTTAAGTCTTTTAGAACAGTGCAAATGTGGTTTACTGTCTAAAACGCACAAAGTGCTCGTCCTGACCATACTACACTACTGTCATTTTACTACTTTTCCCATACTGTTTTATATCAATATTTACAATAATAATGCAGTTGTTCCTAAATTCACTCCTCCAGAAACCTGCATGGAAGATGGTCATGTACTTCAACAGCAGTGTAATTTTTCAGTTTGACCATATGGATTTGTTTACAAAGTCTCTAAGACTTTACTTATGGTAAAGTTTTGTGGTATTAATATTATGCTAGTACTGAAATTGAAAGCTGTAAAAATTATCTTACAAACTTTTTTTTTTTTTTAAATACACTGTGATACTCCTGAAAGTCTGTGTGGGCACCTTTGCCCCCCCTCCGCTAAGATCTTCATTATTATTTCATTATTTCACTCTGTGGGGATTATGGGCTCCTTGTTTGTTACTGTAACATTTAAATGGTCGCTGCATTTTTCACAGCTTTGACTTAATTAACTCAACACGGGGGGTAAAGCAGACAAAATGGTTGCTGCTATTCATCTTTAGTCTGGGTAGATAAATTTATTATTGTTTCCTGCTCTTGCAGAGCTTTAATACAATTTCTGGAGTCCAAAAGGCTTTTGCCAAAGCATCGAGCACACCACAGGTTTATGCAAACGGCATGGTGTGTATTTTTAAAACAAGTGACCAAACTGTCACACAGTTAACAAATACATGTTAAAAATTGTACTTTTTCTTTAGCAAGCCTGAGATTGAAAGTGTTTGTAGCACTTGTGTGTATAAAACATATTTCGGTTTTCAGTTCATAGAAAGGAGAGCACTAAAAGTTTGGTTGACGTATATGTTTATACACCAGTTTCACAGACCATTTCAGTTATTTTTGCCCTTAAAAAAGCCTCTTTTGGCAAAGTTGTAGCATCATGATTATACTTTGCACTCAAACTGTATTCGGTCTGCTGAACTTGTTAAAACTGGCCATATCAGAGAAAAGCTGTTTGGCCTGTTCATCATTAGGTAGGTCAAACAGCAGTGATGTTCCTCACTGTGATATTTTGCTTGCAGACTTCTCATGGGATTCACCAGAAAGTGATACCCATTTTCCTCTTGTCTCCACACAGCAACTGTTTAACTGCCAACTACTCCATCGACTCAGCTTGCCGGACAATGACCTGACAGTGTTGCCTGCAGCCATTGCCAACCTCATCAATCTCAGGGAGCTAGACATCAGCAAGAACAGTAAGCTGGACAAGACTTTTTACATTTCTGCAAGCTGATTTAACAGGATTGAAGTGGTGCTGAAAGTTCTCTTAACAGGGGTTTTATGGTTCCACTCTCTGAATCTTTGGAAAAAAATGGGCTCAGTGCACATCTTATTTTTATAAGTCATAGAGGCTACAAGTAGCCATTTTAATGCAGCTCCTGGTATGTTGCTGGTTTGTGCAGATCTCATTTTTAATCTTCCTCCCTGTTTAAACTAGGTGCACGTAGAGGCCTAGAGGTGTCGTCATTCTGTTTAGTGCAATTATGATGAAAAGAAATTGGTATCACAAAATGAAGCCACGGTAAAACAAAGTATATTTTCAAAGTATCCATGTCTACATAGACCACTGCGCCCCATACCACAAACGGTTGGGGCCTCAAATGGGGGGATATAATTTTATCTAAACAGTAAGTAGTATAGTCAGTTATTACTGGAGGGCTTATTGTTAGCTGTAATAAGCAAGCAATATGCTGCGTCCACTATTTACTTACATTTACCACTTTTCCTCACATTCTTGCTTCTTAGAGGTACAAAGCTACAAATGATCAGTCATAGAATACAAACGACTAGAAGACAGAACTGCTTTATAAGAAGTGAGGAGGAGAAAAAGGCGTGTAATTTGTCAGAATGGTAACATAATATCTTGTAATGTTTTGACTGACTGTTAAACCATTTCCTTTCAACAGCCCAAAGCTTTGTGCAGCTCTCAGTTTTGCATGGATCCTGAATTGTATTTTAACAATATAGCTGTGCAGGCAATTTAAATTTCACTGCGGCTTACAACTCCTTTTAATGACGATTCCTTGTTTTGTACTGTTTACACTCCAACTGTATACAATTGATCCCCACCTACCAACATTTTTGAGAAGTATTTAATATTTTTTCATAAAAAGCTTCCTGGTATCGTGATTCAAATTGAGTGCCAAAGCTTTCTCTCAATGCGTCAGCAGATAGCAATGTGAACAGCAATTGCTGGCTTAAAATTTTCAAGAGTGGAGAAGGTGGAACAGAAGCAATCAGAAGGAGAATGAGCTATAGATGATCCTATGGCTTTTACACCAACTGGTTTTGAGCCTGTAAATGAAATGTCACCTCCCTGTCATTCTGCATCCTCAAGTAAAACTTCCAATTCTGAGTTGATGTTCAGTTGTCTGCACTGCAAGTTAAATAACATGCAACTTACATTTTTTTAATAAAATTTCTTAAAATTATGTTTTTATCAATATTACACATGCATTGAGTATTAGCGAATTTCATGTGACATGGTGAAATAAGGGGCTTGAAAAGTTGCCTGTGAACCCAACCATGCTGGTCTACTGCACCAGAGTTCTATATTGTGCTTTCTTGCACTGGTTTGTTAATGACTCCTGCCAACTGACTCCGAATGTGCACCTGCAAGCTCAGTGTGTCCAGGTTTACTAAAGGGAGGAGTTGAGCTCGTCCTCTGTCCCTTCCCATGCCAACGTCTGGCTTTCTTTTTTTTTTTTTTTTTTCCTTTTTACGAATAGTTGAAGATGCAGACATGCAATTATTGTAGCAGAAACAGTTGCAATAGTTTTTGATGGTGCACATGACATGAGTTACTGCATATTGATGACCAGCCCGTTGCCAGTTGCCTGTCACAATTTGATCTGCATTCATTACTAGTAACGAACCAACTCTTGATCCTATTTAAGTTTGTAAGTCTGGCTCCAAGTGTATTACACTGGCACCAGTGTGATTCTTTTTAATAGTATAGCCCTGTGGTATGTACAACTGTTTCCATGTAAAATAGAACTCATTTTCAGGAAATATCATTGCATATGTTGCTTCTGTAATGTTTTTCTCCCCTTCGTTGCTTTTAGTATTTCACCAAAAACATTCTTCGATGCTGTCTGTTAAAGTGGCCTTGTTGACATTTTCATGCATTTGAAATGTGGAGAGGTTGCAAAGTGCACCATTTAATGTTGAATCTTCCCTATAGTGGCATGAGCCCCTCTCTAGGTGACAAGTTTCTGTATTTTCGAGTGACTTTACAGCCTTCTTACGCTGAGTAGTCTGGACAAGGCACTGGGTGCATTTGGTGCAAACCTCAGAGCGCCTGGAACTCATTTTCATTCTCTAACAGCATTAGCAATGAGTTTCAGTTGTGCTAAAGTGGCCTGAAATACTCACCAGCTCTTACAACCCTGTCCCCATGTGCAGCTATGGTGCACTTCTGGTGTTTCCTTTAATGGTGGTGTTTTGCCTCTTGTGAACTTACATCTCTTCACCATGCTGTCCTGAGGGGTTACCTACATCTTATGTTCCTTGAGCAGTTGTTCCGTCCTGAAAGTGGGACAGCTGTGCTCTGCAGGATTTATAGATTATATCTGTTGAATTTAAGGTGTAAAGGGGCAATATATTCCTCTCCAAATCATTGGAATAGGATTCAGTACAAGTAGTTTCTGTCTGCAAAAAGCCAATTAAAAGTTTTTTGTATATTATTGCTGACAAATTTCTGGAGTCAAATTTAATGTTGCATCTGGTGTGAAGCTACATGCTAAGATTGGGTGACCTAATGAGTTTCACCTTTTTGTTTACCTGCTGTCCATATATCGCTGTCTTGAAGATGTGACATCATCGTGCTCCACACCTGCCTGGGTTTTCTGTACGTTTGGATGAGGTGTCTCATTGGGCTCTGCATGAATTGGCAGAGAGAACAATGTGTAAAGGTTCTTTTTTTATTTTATTTTTTTTAAAAACCTTTTTGTGCAGTGAATTATGCATGGTGAGAAGGGATCTCATGGCTGGCCAGATAGCTAATTCAAATTCCGTTCACTTTCCTGGAGATGGAGATTTGCACAGTAAATGATATCACATCAGTAATGCTAAAGAGGTTGTTTAGTCCCCTTTCAGTACATGGACTTGAACACAGACTCAGTTGAAATGCCATAATGTCTGTTTTTGAGAACTTCACATTCTCAAATGTCTCCGTGGGGTTTAGGGTAAGAGGAACAGTTGCACTGCGTTTTTTGTTCTACTTTTTTGTTGCTGTTCACTACAGTTTGTTTTTTTTTTTTCAGGCATCCAGGAGTTCCCAGAAAATATCAAGAACTGTAAAGTTTTAGCCATAGTTGAAGCAAGTGTGAATCCCATTTCTAAGTAAGTTTCCCTTGTTATCAGATTTGTGTAAAATGCTTCTACACATTATAGGAATTATAGGAATTGCAAAAATAACAGATCCAGAGCTACATTTGAGACTGGATTTTAAGCATCAATTTAATGAAATATCCTTTTGGCCTTTGTTGGTAATTGTTTCGTTTTAATTCAGATCAGTTCTGTATAATGTAATCTGCCACAGTGGATTACTTTCCTGTATTTTGGATTGCTTGGTTTACATCACTCTTGATGTTATAATGATAGAAGTTAAGTACTAGTAAAATTTTATCCTTTTTTCCCCCTATTTTTTAGTCTTAAGAAGTACAAAGGAAAAAATGCAATTATGTCTTTCCTAGGTGTATTAAATAATTGTTAAAGTTTCTAAGTGAACTGAGCATACCTGTTTGTTCGTGCCATGAGATGGTTTTTGGTACAGTCTGTGTTGAGTGCTTCTGTGGGTGCAGTCATAATGCGTCGTCTCCTGCAGGCTCCCGGAAGGCTTCACGCAGCTCCTCAACCTCACTCAGCTCTACCTGAATGACGCCTTTTTAGAGTTCCTGCCTGCCAACTTTGGAAGGTGAACTTCACCAAACTCCCCTTTTATCTCCATTTGTGATCACTAGTCAAGGATCCAACACTCAAAATCAGGATTCCTTGTGTTCTATTCTAAACTAATTAAATTTAAGCAGACAGTAAAACTTTTGCACGTTATTTTTGTAGGTTATAAATTGAGTAATTATTACTAAAAATTTTGATTTATAGTTGTATTAAAAATGAATTACTCTTCTGTATCACAATATAATGGAAACAATATTCTTTGAAAATGTCTCTCCATTTGGTGAGACAGTTTTTAAGTTGTTTTCCATTTGTAGAATAATGGTGTGATTTTTTTTTTTTTTTTTTTTTTTTTTTTTTTTTTTTTTTTTTTTTNGACTAATGGAGACGCTAAGCTCAGTGAAAAATGAATAATTGTTTTTTTTTTTTTTTTTTTTTTTTTTTTTTTTTTTTGTTCTGCATTATTCTCCAGGCTAACCAAACTGCAGATACTGGAGCTAAGAGAGAACCAGTTAAAGATGTTGCCAAAGTAAGATAAGTTCTGTCTTTATTGTAGTGGGTGCTTTATTTTTTAATCCAGTATAGTTTATTCTTATAAAGCTTTCCTCTCACCAGAACTAGCTGACTGACCTGCGAGTTAAAAATGAATCAGCACTGGTCTCTGCTGATTTTCTCACAAAGTTTTCACACAATTTTGTTGTTAAATAGCATTTGCTTGTGCAAAGAAATATTAAAAAAAACATTAATTCAACCATCAGCATATTGATACAGGCACAGAATTATTTTGAATTTACAGAGTTGATAGATTGTCTTATTTCTTTTATCTACTTTGTTTCTTGCCTCTCTGTCATCTTATTATATTTGAAGTAACTCTAATACCTTGATGAGGGCCTAGAGTACAGCAGAATAGTTGAGTTAGTAAGAATGTGAAGTGCCCTGTCCTCGCAGTTCAGTCCGATAGAAGATGATTAACTCTTTTTTGGAAAAACTTGTTGAAGTCGCTCCAACCTTGATGGCCGCTGTGTCACATCAGTGAAGTGTTGAAAATGGCTGAGGGGGTGGCAGTTATACAGCCTCGGTTCTTGTAACAAGATGAGGTCAATGGGGCTGCTAAGCTGTATCTCTGTGTAATCAATCAAAGATGGACAGGTGCAAAGCTGTAGCTTCTTCACAGTCATACCCCTAAAGAGTGCAGAAGAAGTTGCGTGTTACCCCATCTCAGCGACGGGTGATGTAGGTGGTAGAGTCCTGAAGTATGTTCTTATCTGAAAATCAGAGGTGAGTTAATGATTCTGACAAAGTTTTTTATTTATTTTTTTTCATTTCAGATCACGTTAATACTCTAACTTTATAGTTGCATATAAATGTAGTATGGCAACTGTACTTGGTGCATTTAATGCCGTTATGGCTACAAAGATGTAAATTTGTGTTAAGGCCCCAAAGACATGTGCAGTTTGCTGTACATAGATACCTGTGTTCTTTGTTGCTGTAATCTCTAGTTAGACATCATTCAAAAGGTAAATACTGGGTGCTGGTGAATGTGCAGCTCATGTGAAAAATTGTGAACAAAATGCTCACCATGTGACGTGAGCCGAGTAGCTCTGCTGCTTCACAGCACCTGGGCTTTTCAGGGTGGGTTTGAATCCATCTCAGTTGATGTGGAGTTTGCATGTTCTCTCTGTATCTATGGTGCCAAAAACAGGTGTTTCAGGTTAATAGGTCACTCTAAATTGCCTGTAGTGTGTTTCTGGGTGGTCACCCTGTGATAGACTGATTCCCCATCTAGGATGTAGTTCTATAGACTACTGTCTCGAGATTCTGGGACATGCTCTGGTCTGCCGTGTCTCCGACTGGGATAAAGTGGTTACTGATGATGGATGGATGCTCACCATGTTTACACTGAACCAAAGTGTGAGCCAGTTCAACCGCACAGTTACCTTTAGGCTATAGGGTGTTCCAGTTTGGTTGCTTTGGGTGAATTTTTGCCACTGACTGCCTTACTATGTTCTTGCTTTCAATTGCAGTGGGACAAGTTTGAAGTCAAAATCCTAATTGCCAGCATTTCTGTTACTGTCCACGTTGTGCTGTACAGTAAGGCTTCAGAGAGAGCGCACCTGCCACCAAGAGTAACCTATTCACACGAGAAACGGTTCAACTTAGGACATCCTGTTGCTGTTAACTCTTGTATAGAGTTACTGTTTAGTCAGTATATCTTTTCTCAATTGGCTTCACCAGAAAGCAAATCCTTATAGTAGACAGTATCCAGTAATATACTGGGGCTTTTATTTACATTGAACCTTGATTACAAAGTTTTGAATTAGTCCTATGTTCCCTCATCTTAGTGAAGCATAATGTTAAGGCCATTATACAAATTAATTGTATATTAATTTTGCAGGGGTTTAAAAATGTATGAAACACAGGTCAGAGTTAAGTTCACCATAAGGCAGTTGGGGATGATTTGCTGCATTGTGCCAAACAGAATACAAAGCTTCTACACTAAATGTTGCTGTACAGCTAGCATACAATGTTATTTAAAACACTTTTTAAAGGTTGTGACAATGTTGGAGAATTCCACAGCATTATAGAAACATCCCAAGCATGTAGCATTTATTCAACATGCACAGCCACATCATAATGTTGCGTCCAAGAGGAAGCAACATAATATGGCTAGCATGGTTGGGACCTTTTAAACACAGAGGAGTTGCACATGGCTCCTTACAGCTTGCACATTGGCCTCCTAAAGTGCTCACAGCATTCCAGTGAGTTCAGCTACAGGGGTGAACCCTGTATTCACTCAACTTCAAACAGCCTTTGTGACATTGTTGGCAGAAATGGAATTTCCGCATGTGTCAGTCACACGCTCTTGGTGCCTAGGCTAAAAATGGCAGGATAGAGTAGAATTACTTCGGGGTTCTGGACCATCCTCATGATGACGTCATCACGGTGCCACCCTGTGATGGCTGACACGTTACTTTGTAAGGTGTGTTGTCTGTCTCCTAGCCCTTCTTCTCACTTAATACGTTTTTCCTCTGTGCAGAAGCATGCAGAAGCTGACCCAGCTGGAAAGGCTGGACCTGGGCAGCAATGAGTTCACAGAAGTGGTAAGTCACAGCATGCTACTACACTTCAATGGGTCACTTGCCATTGGAAATCAAGTATGACCATTTCTGTTGGCAGGTGTTACCTATTCTGTATTGTAAAATATTTGTTTTGACATACTTGGGCTTCTACACCATATTTTCTTGAATTCAAAAGTGCTTAGTTTGATTGCGACAAACATTTGTTTTCAACTCAATTGTTATAGAATGTGTGCTGAAATGTAAGAGTAAAATACATTTCTATTTTCTTAATTGTTTTCTAGCCTGAAGTCCTGGAACAGCTTACCGGAATCAAAGAACTGTGGATGGATGGAAACAAACTGACATTTCTGCCTGGGGTATTTATTGATCTCAGTTTACTCCTTAGCTTTCAAGTAGAACCTTTAAAATGTGAAGTCTGTAAAATGTGTATTGATCATTCCTCATGATGTGTCACAACTTAGAAACGCTGGTATTATCGTCTGTTTAGGAATTGAGTTTGCACGGTGCTGAGAACTGTATTTGGGTAAATTTTTATTTGCCTAATAAGACTAAATAATTTTGGACCAGAAATATGTGATGCAACTCTTTCATCTAAGGTTAACCTCCATAATTCAGTTTTTCTTAAATAATCTCTTTATTTAAAAAAAAAAATAATAAAACAAATATGTTTTACATACTTTTAAAGCCTTTCTACCCACCTCAGCTTTCTCTTCTAACTACATGCATTTAAAGGCTCATAAAATCTAAACAGAACCATCATTCCTTGCACCATCATAGGGCACTGGCTGTAAGCATAGCTTCCACCTTTATTTATTAGGAAACAAACAATAGCACTAAAATTGTTTATTGAGGTGTGCTTAAATGCCTGTCGAATCGTTGCTTTTGAAGTCATTGTACTTGCTGGCATAGGGTGTATTAGTTTTCAAATGGAAACAGCCTGCCTCTTTAAAAGGGTCATAATTAAACTGTTAATTTGCTGCTAGTATTTTGAACACTACATGGTAATTAAAGCTGGCGCCCTCATGGTAACATTAGCACGGCCACTTTTGGAAGGCAACTTTGTCTGAAAATAGGCATTTCAAAGAACTAAGGTGCAGACATTGAAAACAAGAAGGTGTGCGCTGTCTCTCTTGAAATCACACCTCGGTGTATCAAGTATACATTTTTTTCTTTTTAATCTGGGTGAAAGGAGTTGAATAGAGCTTGGTGATGTAGATGGTTTTCTTAACCTGCATGTGCATCCATGGAAGCAGCTTGTAAAATGCTGTTTAATCAGGAAGAGGATTGGTGTGTCCCAGGGATGCACTAGTGATCTGCTGGCTGCTCTCAGCCATTTTTAATTGGTGGGGTTGTTCCACATGCTGTTGAATGCCCTCATTCCTGAGTTGCAACAGTGGCAGTGCCTTGCTGCTTCCCTCCTTCCTACCCTACCTTAATTATTCATTTCATCATGTCATTACAGCCAAGAATGTGTGTCCTTGCTCACTTCTTCCTTTTCCACCTGACAGATAATTTAATGATGTTGACCCTGGCATTTGTCACCTGAAGCAACTCATCTTTTGCTTTCTTGTAAACTTCCTGAAAGGAAGCATAATAGAGGTCATTAAGGGAAGTCCTGATTCCAAGTTTGCAATACCCCAATCTGTCTGTGGTAAAGTGACAGATTTCACATTCCTTCTGCAGTTGATTGGAACTCTGAAACAGCTATCCTACCTGGATGTTTCCAAAAACAATTTGGAAATGGTAGATGAACAGATCTCTGGCTGTGAGAACCTGCAGGACCTCCTCTTGTCCAACAATGCTCTGACCCAGCTGCCCAGTTCCATAGGTATGTGTACTCGTGTTGAGTTGCTGGACATTTTAACATTGGGAACTCTGGATTTGTGGTGTGAATTTTTTTATTGTCATTTTTCCTTTATTATTTTAAAAGCTAGCAAACGTACACTAAGTCTTAGACAAACCACAATATAACTAACATTGCCACAATATAATTAACATCAGCAATTAAAACAGTTTTAATAGTGTGGATGATTTCAATGTTTTTGTCTACATTATTTGGAATTCTGGATTTGACCTTTCTGTTTTGGTAATAATACTTTCTATTTATATTAGTAAAGGAGTCATGCAAAACCCTGTCATAATGCCATAAGTGATGTAAAAAAGAAATAAATATTTTAACAAATCAATTGCATAAAATCCAGAGTTGTTGCTGTCAACTTAGTGTTTTTAGTTAGTCTTTTAGTTACTGTGCTAAAGGAAAAGAGGAAAAAGTAAATATATAGACATATAAGAAATAGACTGGTTATTACAAACAAAATGTGCCCACGACAAAAATATAATGTCTTAATGTTAACAACGCTAATAGAATAATACTAATGATACTAACGGAAGCATTGAAAAGAGCTGAATTTTAATAATTTTCAAACTTAATTTTGTTACACTGTAGGCTGGTATTCACTTCTAACACACAGGGTAAATTGTCCAGCTTTTATTCTGCCTTCCACCCTTACGGTTGACTCAATAATACCAAGATCTGAGGCCAGCTGAGTTTGCTGTTTTCCATTCTTTAATTCATGTAGAACAGTTAAATTTTCTTGAACAATAAAAGACTTCTGTTCCCAGTGTTGATTTATCCATAGTTATATACTATATTAACATTGTACTCTTTTCATTAATATGGCATTTAATTTTTTTAAATCAAATGAATGGCAATATCATTGATCAAGAAAATAAACACAAAAGTAAAGAGTGAAACTTATACTTTCCACAACTGACCGTACACTGAACCCTTCCCCCCGCAGAAGGACAGGGCCCATTTGAGTTATCAGAATTCATGTTATCGCAGGACACGTTATCGTGGCTTTTTTCTGTAATTGCTTCTGTGTAACCACCTCTTTGTTCCCAGGTTCTTTAAAGAAATTAACTGCTCTGAAGGTAGATGAAAATCAGTTGATGTATCTGCCAGACTCCATAGGCGGGTGAGTAGCCTCTCTGTCCCAGTAGGTACCTTTGTCATTCAGTCATCTCCATTCACAGGCCACAGGCCCTTAGGGGACTCTAAATGCCCTTTATTGATGTTATCGTCTCATGTGCCTGTTGGGATTCTGTCTCTTTCAAAGGTTATCTCCCTCACACTGGTGATTTAGCTGGGTGATTTAAATACAGGTCAGGCAACGTTTGTTATTAGTGACAGATAAATTTGGTGACATTTGTTACGTCTATATAAAATCTGTTGAAAGAGCTGGCCTCTCTTAGTTTCATGAGATAAATAGTAGTTCAAGATTACGTTCATAAGCACACCTACATCCTTTTCCCCGGTTCATATTACACACATTAGTAGGATACACTTCAGTAAAATTATTTTTCCTGACTCTCATTGCTTTTTCATTGCTCCATATTTTGTCTAAATATTTCCAAGTTTTCTAATTATCTCTTATGTTAGGCTGTATTTTCAAGGTCTGGGATTAGGATATGGCTGCTGGGTAGATTACAGATAGAGGAATGCAATCTCACTGGCTTAATCACAGAAAGGGCTGTAAAGAGCACTGATGTAAGCCTGTTTAATCTTTCATTTAATTCATCTGTGTAACATTTTACCCTTGTGTTTTTTTTGGCCCCCCCACCACCACCATTTCTAGACACTAGCTATTGTACAAGAAAACTGAAACATAACATTAAGGACTGAGGGATCATGATAAATATTAACTTGTGTAGTTTACATGCACTGTGGGGGAACCTCATTAAGTACGATCCTTTCCAAAGTGCCACCTTTCTGTATTCAGCATAATCTTCTACAGGACTGACTATTGTACATCAAAAATCGTGTGGTAGCCAGGCTGCTTTTTGCTGTCATCTGGATGCCCAGCTCTGCTGATTCACTAATGCGCACTCATCCCACGGTGGAGAGGTTTTCTGCATGCCAGCAAGGCCACTTGTTGGGAAATACTAAGAGGCGTGCATGTGTCCTTTGTACTTGTTGAGGGTAAAACAGGTTTTGCCAGTCTTCTGTGTAATCATTGTAAATGCTTCCTGAAAAGTTCCTGATCTCTATTGATAACTGACCCCTGTGCCTGCTTGTGTTCTCTGTGCTCTGTCTGCACAATACAGTACAGAGAATCTATGTGTTGAAACCTTTTGACTAAGCCCCATTATTTTTGAATCTAAAACCTGTTTTGTTTCATTAGGAAAAATGTTGACCTACAGCCGTTATTTTGATTACTAAAGGTTTATTTGGTTTAATTGATTGGTACCTGTTAGTTTATGCCATTTAAACTTTGCTTAGAAGAACACCTTACTTTCAGAAGACATACAGCACATAGTCTTCATACAATCTTATTTCATTAGTGAATTTATATATATATTTGTGTGCATTAAGTATTCAAAACAGATTGGGAAATAACTCCTGTGAATTAGCCCTTATGACTGAGTTCTGTGACAATTGTACAATTTTCTTTTTCTCTGTTTTGTAGTAACACCTATTTTTAGCAACAAAGTTTTATGAAAGGTAGTCAGAATGAGTTTGTTTATAGTACTGAAGTAGTTAAAAAACAGATAAAATGTCTTGTCACAGATGGTAGGAATTTGCTTTACAGTTTATACATAAAAGGTTAAACATCTTAATGGCACTTTTGTTAATTTCCAGTTCAAACATTGGAGCAGCATACACCTTTTCCTTTCAGAGACTAAACAACCAATGGTTTATAATGAAGGAGTCAGCTGGGATAGTTTATATGTTTTAATGTCTCCCTCTCTCATTGCTGATTGATTTTTGCTGTGTGTCTCTTCTTTTGCAGGCTTACAGCCCTAGATGAGCTTGACTGCAGCTTCAATGAGATTGAGGCACTTCCACCGTCTGTTGGTCAGTGTGTCAACTTGCGCACCTTTGCTGCGGATCATAACTTCCTCACCCAGCTACCCCCGGAAGTAAGTAGGAGGGGTGTCTAGCAACGTGAACAAGCCATTTTATGAGAAATGTTGTCATGCCAATGTTCTCTGACGCTATTCAAAGTATAGCTGAAACAGCATTTTCTTAAAGATGTTTTTTAACTCATTGTTCTGTGATGAATTATTCCTTAGGAATAAGTGCTAAATAAGAATAAGAGCTAAATGATTGCCCTGACAGGTGATCTGTTAATTGCCACTACTTTAATTTAAAAAAAAAAAAAT
This sequence comes from Arapaima gigas, assembly GCA_900497675.1. Classification (NCBI taxonomy): domain Eukaryota; kingdom Metazoa; phylum Chordata; class Actinopteri; order Osteoglossiformes; family Osteoglossidae; genus Arapaima; species Arapaima gigas. Next base: position 52,037 of record UFQX01000169.1, on the reverse strand, counting down.
CAGCGTACAAAACCTTCAGAAACCAAGAGAGAATAATCTCTGATTGCATGCCACCCCCATGTATATGCAGTATTAATCATATGGATGGTCTGCTTTAATAAGGGTTTCAGATTGTTAAAGACTCTCTCATGCCCACAGGTGGGCAGCTGGAAGAACCTGACTGTGCTCTTCCTGCACTCCAACAAGCTGGAGTCCTTGCCAGAAGAGATGGGGGAGATGCTTAAGCTCAAGGTCATCAATCTTAGTGACAACAAGTGAGTCTTTGCCTCCTTTGTGGGCCTTCCCTTCATTCAGATTCCACTGAGTTCAATTATATATTTATAGATTATTTTGCTGTACTTGTGAATGTTGTTTGTATCTTTGTTTCATGGACACAGAAATGTATATTTCTCTTGAGGGATAATTAAGTTGTATTGTGTTAGCAGAGCTGCTGATGGTTCAGATCATTTATTATTCCTTTTGTTGCAGCTTTTTTTTAAATCAAAAGTTACAACCACAGTTTGCAACTTTATAACATGTGTTTATGTTGCAGTGTATATTTACTGACAGATTAATGGTGAAGTGCCTTCCTCAAGGGTGCAATATCAGGTTCTTGGTGTAACTTGAACCAGTTACTTAGAGTTGCAGACACCCAAGAAACCAGTTGTTGCTTTCTGCCAGGATTCTCCTTTTACATGAGTAGTTTTGGGAGAACAGTTCATATGCTTTCAGCAAAAGAAAGCACCCAAACTTCAGTTAGACCTCCGTTCTCTCAATCCATCTTTACCTGCTTATCCTGGTCAGAGTTGTGGTGGTAGAGAGCCTATCCTGGGGTCAATAGGCCAGGAAATCCATGGATAGGATGCCGATGCTTTGCAGGACACACACACACACGGAGCAATTTGCAGCAAACAATCAACCTGAAACAAACTGTGAGGAAACCGACCAAACAAAGGATACCCCCGCAGACATGGGGAGAACGTGCAAGCTCAATATGAAAGTGTACCTGAAGAACCAAGGCTGTGTAACTTAGCAATGCTACTTACTGAGCCATTGTGCTACTCCTCAGACCAGTTTCCCATAATGTCTGTCATCTGTGCGACATATGATTTGCACTCCACACTAAATGACTTTCCTCTGGGAAGAAGATCCTTTGGGTGCAGTCATTCGAAAGATGAACTGATGAAATCAAGCGATACAATAGTGGCACAGGATAAAAGGGTCGCCAGGTTGTTAGTAGATCATTTAATGGAAATCAACCAATCAACAGAAAATCCTCTTTGAGAGTCAGTGGAGGAGAGGTAAAATTGCACACTTATGAGGGAAGCTCAGTGTGTAGCAGTGTGTTCTAGAGGGCTGTGCTTGAGGCTGTGGATTTTAATGAGTCTGAGTATCAGGGGTACATTAAGTGTACTTGTCGAGACTAGGATAGATTCAGTGTGGCATAATTACGAAAATGTGGTTCTGTATTGAAATAAGCAAATCTCTGCACTCCCACTACCTGTACAGAACTCAGACTTTCAGAGCTAAATTTCATGAGTAATTGTACTGTGGTGTTACCTGTCAAGAATGTGTATTTTTTGATCCATCATAGAAGTTTATTTTGGATTTCTCTAACCAAGTACTACTGATGTATTAGTCAGCGGGATTCTAGACCAAATTATTAAATGAGACTGCTTCATTCTATCATCTGTAGACTTGGAAAGCAATGAAACAACTCAGTTCTACATTTCCCTTTCTTTTGAACTTTTTATAATTATGTTTGAGCTCATTAGCTATGTTTTGATGGTAATGTTCATCACAGCAGAGCTGCTGTAAGTAATCGTTCATTAATTAGTAACAGAAAACTCCTCTATCCTTGTCCTCGTGGCAGGATGTGACCGTTGAGTGCGGCAGGGCACAAGTATGTAGGTTTGATGTGGCATTGCTTAGTTGTTTCCACTGGGGACTCGGATCACTGTAACTCATGACGTCTGTAAATGTGAATCAGATGTGAATGGAAACTGAACAAAACTCATAATGTTAGCTGCTATTCTGTACAGCATCAGCGCTTTGCATCACACAGCAGCTGTTCAAATCAAAAAGATAACATTTTATAAGCACATCTCCATTATTGGTTAACATCTGAAGGCTAGGTTTTAGATTCTGTCTCTTGCCTGTCCTTCTTTGGGCCCCAGACTGTTCACCTTGTGGATGTTAACGTTAAGTGCTTTGCTTTGTACTTCTTTCAGTTCAGTGAAATTTGTTACATAGTTGAAAAAATTATTCAACTTCTGCTTTTTTGGGTTTGTTTTTAAATATAAGGGTGCTTTTTACGTTAACCATGTCTCCATTGTAAAACACATTGCAAGATGCCTTTTGTAGCAGCACAGTAGCAGTGCTTATGTGAACGTGGGACTTTCTAAGCATCTTAAATTGCTTTTACAGAATGGTGTGAAATCAGATACAGTTTAATGCTAAACACGTGTGAGAAATGTATGACACAAGATTGATTTCAAGGTTGAAGTACAACGCATGGTGAAGTCCTTAATGTGGGAGGCTTTGTCTGAAGGTTTCATACAGGTCCTGTAGCACAGCTTTATCAGAAGCACACATTCATGACTCAGCAGGTAAATCTTTGCTCTCACAGGCCTACATTCTGTCAAGAGGAAAGAAGAAAGCTCAGTTGTTCCTCTAAACTCATTTTACCATTATCTGTCCACTCAAGCGCAATGTGCAGTTACCCCTTTGTGTATGTGGTGCGTGATACTCCCTGTGTGCACCTAACCAAAGTTAATCAGCCTCAATTTTGCCACACAGATCAAGTAATGGAAACGCATGGAATGTCACCCAGACTGAAGCCCGAGGAAAGGCTTCTTTTTAGTATACCATTAATATGTTTATGTTGGATTCACTGTGACATGTTTGTTTCTCGTCTTTTGCAGACTGAGGAACCTGCCCTTCAGTTTCACCAAGTTGAACCAGCTCACTGCTATGTGGTTGTCAGAAAACCAGGTAGGACCTTTTGCCCACTGGGTTTCAGAGCTCTGCTTACTGCTTGCTCTGCTGAGTCACTACCTCTCAGAGCTCCGTCCTTGATGTTGGATTTTTCGCATATGTCCACTGACCTTTTGATGTAAATTTTTGATATTTGTCAAGAATGTTGAATTATGTTTAGAAACTGCAACCCATAATAATGGTTGGTTATATTGAACTGTTGTTACTCAGTTGAATCAGTCTCATTCATTGTCAAGGAAACTGACAGAACTATGTAGGGGTGGGGGGTTCAAAATGAACAATGGCAGGTTTTCATCAGTGAGCAGTTTTAGGGAGCTGTCACAGGCACATAGCAACCCCCCTTTCTGTTTGGTTAATATTTCTTTTAGTCAGTCTCACAAAATAATAAAATGTTTCCTATTTATAACCTGGTACCTTTTACCATATTGGTAATGCTTCAAGTCTGATTTATTTTAAACTGGGTAATTCTGAAAAACAAAGGTATTTTCTTGCAACTGCTTTATTTTTTTATATTCACATTAGAGTGGGGATATTGGTATCATATTTTCAGCATTAAGATGTTGATGATAATGCTGTAGAAAAACTTAGCCTGAAATTCTTTTTTCTCCTTTTAAGTCAAAGGTCATTAATATAAAAACAAAACTTTAATGGTTCCGGTGGACCGGGTCTAAACATTCCATATGGGCACACTGTAATGCTTCCTGCTGTAAAAGAGTTTTAGAGGTTGCCAAGTAGGGAGGTAAAACATATATTTTATGTATTGGCCACTTGGACAGTTGCTGAAATTGCAGAAGGCAAGAAGACAGTGAGGTAATACATTATCTAGTGAGCGAGTCCTCCTAGAAAGAGTAAGATTAGTGATTGTGTGCATAGCAGCATTTTTTCTGCCTGCTGTCCTGATTTTATTGGCCAGAAGGCAGTGGGATGTGTGTTCCCAAGTGAAAATTGTCCCTCAGCACCTGTGTTCATCACTGATCATTATTGAGAGCTTCTCTCAGGCTGCCTGATGAGCCAGTCAGACTTCTGCTGTTGAGATGCATCTAGCACCAGCACTTTCATCATCCTGCATTGTCTATCCTCTGACCTTAAGAGGGTTTCTAACTCAGTCCATCCATTTGTCAGCTTAGAAATATATCGCCATCATTTGTGTGTGTGTGTGTGTGTGTGTGTGTGTGTGTGTGTGTGTGTGTGTGTGGAGTTTCTTTTCAAATACCTTCTGTACTTGTGGACAGAACATGGTGTCCTGCTACTTGACTTGTGGCACCGTGTTAATTGTGTGACTCAGTATTTAGCGGATGGTCTTTGGTATTCCACATAATGAGACTGAACAATTCTAAATATTTGAGAGAGATCAGCAGACGGGTTTTGTTTGGATAGTGTTCAAACCACCGTTACATCAGCATAAAGATTTCTCAAACCATTTTTAATTGCCATGTGAAATTTACTCATCACATCAGACTGAGGTCATACAAGGTTTTGGTTGGTGCAGGAAAGAAATACTTTTATTTTCAGAGATACTGTTGTTCCTACTCACAAACCAAATGCTTTTTTTCAGTAGAATAATCTTGGACCTGTGTGGCTCCAATTAATTGTTTTTGAAGAAGCTGAAAACAACTGATTTGCCCTGGAGATTCAGCTAAACATTTAAACATTACCATTATTTCCTGATTTTGAAGGAGTTACAGTACCTGTAGCCCAATACTGGTTTATCTGCCACCCCAAAGTTTATTAGCATGTTGTTCCCCATTTTAATATAATCCCTTGAAACATTGTTGAACTTTAAGAAGAGATTACATCTGTTAACTAAATACACGTTTAGCTGTTCTTTATTTAGCTGTTTATTTTATACTGGTTAATTTTGAAGTTTTGACATTTCAATTGAGAACTTTCATGGGAAACGGCTGACTTCTCTAAGTTTGTTGTCATTAGGAAGATCTTAATAGCCATTTGTTTGGAAACATCTTAAGTTGCTTGTAGTACCCAAGAACAAGCTATATAAAAGCAAAAGCCCGTAACTAAACAAAAAGACTATTGTGTGAGTTTACAGTGTGCGGTGGACATTTGCACTCGATGTTTTTATTTTTCTGCCATTTCGGTTGTCTGAACGTGTCGTTTGATTGTCTCCAACAGTCAAAGCCGCTCATCCCGTTGCAGAAGGAGGAAGACCCAGAAATGCACAAAACTGTGCTCACCAACTACATGTTCCCGCAGCAGGCACGCACACCTGAAGACTGTAAGTGCCACAAGAGAGAAGAGGAACTGGCCATTGTTCCGGCTGGCCTGGCAACACTAGCGTGGTCTTGAAAGTTTGCTATAGTTAACTAATTGTAGTTATACCTGTGTTTTTTCAGTTTGCTGCCTTGCTAAAAATGCTCTCCAAATTGTCATGTGACATAATGTGTGCTGCCCCCTGGAGTCTCTATACACACAGAAGCTTTATTGGCGCAAACAGGGAATTTGAGGAAAACCTTTTTTTAATGGCTTTTGGTCTAACTGTGCCATTTAAGTCTTATCTTTGTTATTTATATTGCAGTGTTATGATTATTAGCCACCATAACCTTTCACTTTGCACATTTTGTTGCTGAACTGAAGCGTTATGGCTGTACTCACCCCATAGTTTACTGAGAATTTCCATTCTCCACCCTTGCAGTCTCACATGTTTTGAGGTGAGAAAAAGCAGACCAAAGAGGATGCATCACTGTTTTAAAATCCCTCACAGCAATGCCCACTTCTCTATTCCTTAGCTAGGTACTAAGCAGTGCTGTCTTAAGGATGAACACTTCAACAACTGTTTTGATGAAGGGACTTCACCTTCTGCATCACAAGAAAGGCAGACTATGAATATTTATGTTGAGTGGTAGGATACTGCAGCTCTAGCAATAATGAGTATGATGAAAAAAAGGTCATCATACAAGCAAAGTTGGTACTTATTAAGCATATGCATTCTTATTAAATGCTACAATTAGTTTATTGACTTCTTTTAGAATTGTAAAAAATTTAAATATAAAACTTGTTTGTAAGGTTTTTAGCTTGCCTTTGTTGTAAATGTAATGGGCTCTAGTACTGTGAGGAAGAGAGGCACATTTCAGTTTAGAAAGCTGACTGATTCCTGGAGCGGAATGAGCATTAAAAGCTTTGGGCTGTACCCTAGCAACCTAACTTTACACTTCCATTAAAAAAAAGTTACACAATGAAATCCATTGCAATATAATTCATGAACAGACAGCATCGAAGCAATTTTGAAAACACATTGTATCCTTTCCTCACCAGTCATCTAGCCTTTGAAGCTACAGGCACAGCACAGGTTGAATCCTATCACTACCTCTGAGGCTTTATAACACTGTATTTATTTATGTCCACTTCCAGATATGCACAACTCTGACAATGAGAGCTTCAACCCCTCTTTATGGGAGGAACAGCGCAAGCAGCGAGCCCAGGTCGCCTTTGAGTGTGACGAGGACACCATTCGGAGGGATGCACCACCACGGGTTAGTACCATAATACCAGGCTCGCAGTGGTTCTCTGAAGCACTCATTAGGTCCACATTATGGTGTTGCAGGTTGTTGTTCCTCTGAGCAATGCTACTGCTGTAGAATCAAACAATATTGCTTCATTAAGTGTTGAAATAGTTGCTCTCCTACGTATAAACTTTACTGGAACTGAGTTGTTTTATTACTCAGTTAGTGGAACGTGATACGGCACAATTCTCAGTGGCTTGTCACCAGTTCTGTGTCCAGCTACTCAGGTTATATACAGGCAAAATGTTAGCATTGGAATAACTGACTGTATTTTGAGAATCTCTTGTCCCCATATTTACTTCTTTCTGTTGGTTAGATGCATTTTTATTTATTTGCAGTTGTATGTCACTTTGTCAGCTGCTTATCTTGCTAAATGAGTATTGTAAATGTTAGCAACATGAGATCTCTGTTGGATGGTGGGATATCATGTGAGTTGCAGTCTCTCTGTCTCCCCAAGGGAGACCCTGGACACCTTGCCCACACACCTGCATGGTGTATATTATAAAGCCCAATAAAGAAACCTTGCACAGTAGACTGTGGTGTCTGTGCTCACTCCTTGATCACGTTTACCCCTTATCAAACAGAATTGACTAATAAAATGCACATGTAATGATAAGAAATAAAAGTAGAATTTTAAGAAATATTAAAAAAAAACATGGAAGTTGTACATTATTTACCTTGAAGCTTAAATAATAACCGTGCACCAGTTTGGATCCGGAGGTTTTATATGGAGGCAGTGGGTGACAGAAGTGACGTTTAAGCACAAATCCGATAGATTAGGTATAGGAGTAGGTATAGGATTACCTACAGCTTGTTCACCTTCTGCAATCACTATCTCAGTACATTAGGTAAAGCTTTAGCACAAAGTATTTTTGCTACTCAAATGTTCATAAGTCGGGGACCTGCTGTACTGTACTAGTTGGCATAATAACAAAGTATCTCAGCATGTTACCAACTGCACCTAAAGCTCTTTGCTGTGCTGTGTGTATGTACCTGAGTGCACAGTTTCCCATATCGCTGTCCTTCAGGCACACAAATTATTGTTCTATATTCATAATAAATGTTTATAAAAGCCTTTGAAAGCTAAGTAAGATGTCTTCCAATAATGGCATGCCATGACCTCAACCCCTAATACCGTATCTTCCTCAGGAGGGTAACTTGAAGAGGTATCCCACACCTTACCCTGATGAGCTGAAGAACATGGTGAAGACGGCCCAGTCCATTGCTACGCGGCTGAAGGAGGATGAGTCTAATGATGAAGCTGGCAAAGATGCCAAACCTGGAGAGAATGTGCATGTGGGCGTACGAGATGTAGGGGTCAAGGTCTGTCCATCTTACCCCCTTTCACTCTCGTGTCTTTTCTATCTTTGTTACTGCTCGTGGTCCTCAGGCTTTTTTACTGTGGAATGGGAAAGGCCAATGTGGGAATTGTCTGTATCCGGCAAGACATTTTCCCTTCAAACAAACAACGCTGTTGTATATTATCAATCAGATAAATGACATTTAGTGTGAAATTAAGTGTTTATTGTTTTAAAAATGTTACACTGTAAGCTGAAATATTTTGCTTCTTGCTATTACATTTTTTCCAACTGGGTTCTTGGGATTCTTTCTTGGTTGAAACTTTACTCAGGCATGTTTCTGATGATGAATACAGGCTCTTCCAGGAGATAGTTGCAGACCAACCACACAGTGTACGTGACAGAGCCCTGTATTTGAGCCCTGTATTGTCGTATTTGCCCTAGTTTTGCTTTGCCTTGTCTTGTCGGAACTCCACGTTGTGAGTTACTGCACACATGGCCTAAATGTATCTGAGCTTTGTTGGTTTCCCATATCAGGTAGTGGACAACGCTTGTGCCAATGGCAAAGCTGTAGAAGGGGAACCAAAGGCACCTGTAAACAGTGTCCAGAACTCCAGTACCACAGAGTCAAGGGACCAGGAGGTCAACAAGACACAGAAAGTCCCACTGAAAACCTCTGAGAACTTAAAGATTATGATGAATCATGAGGACACGCTAGAGGTGCTTATCAAGCATATTGGCTTAAATATGTCCTGTTTTGTTTCGTACCGAAAATAACACTGTAATGTACTCAATGTTAGCTTTCAGCTTTCTATCACTTTATCCTTGCCTTCAATTCTGCAATGGTTAGATCTTTTTCAAACCTGCTCCTAGCACAGTTTATTGAACAAGTACCAGAATTGATGACTGCTTGATTAGCAATACCTTTAAAGGAAAAGAATGAATCCTCATTTGTGATATGTACTGCTTCGTGTGGCTTTACAGAGCAAAAGTGTTATTTGCAGCCGCTAATGCGTGCCCTTTGTCCTTTTTTGGAGCAGCTGATTGTCATTTAGATTTTCATGGTGTTTTCTCTCGATTTGAAGTCATCCATCATTCTTTGTGGTCTCGTGCTTCTCTAAATTCCCACCTCATTCTTCTGTACAGGGGTCTGAAGAGCTCTCCTCTGAGGATGATGAGATGAAGGTTGCAGAGATGCGGCCTCCCCTAATTGAGATTTCCATAAACCAGCCCAAGGTGGTTGCACTGAGCAAGGATAAGAAAGGTAGTGTAGGCTTAATAGACTTGAACATATAATATGCATTTTGTTTGTCTCAGCACTGTAACAGTACTGAGACAGAGTTAGTACTCTGTCTGGTACAGTCCAAATCACTGACCCAGCATCCATCACCCTGCTACACTAACAGATGAGAACCGGGATGCAGACTCCTTGCTGGACGAGACAGTGGCCAACAGCAACCAGAACAACAGCAACTGCTCCTCACCCTCCCACATGTCTGACTCTGTGTCCTTGACTACCGACAGCAGCCAGGATGCCTCCTTGTGCACACCTGAAAGGGAGGCCAAAATGCCTTTCATACCTAAGAGCAGGTGAGCAGCTAAAAAGCTACCAGCAGGCCCCTCAGTTTTTTTTTTTTTTTTTTTTAAAGTTGTATCTGTCTGCTTACAATGAAATGCTGGAAGAACAACCAACTGACACACAAGTAGTGTTAATCATAAAGGTGCTTGGGGAGAAAGCCAGAAGGCAAGAGAGGAGGCAAAACTGATCTCCTTAGTCAGGAGTCTTAACGTGTCAGCTGTCTCCCCAGGTGAAGTGTGAGGTGCTTCCCAAAAAAAATGTTTTTCGATGGATTAAAATTCTTTTTCATTTTCTTTGTTTGTGTAAGTGCATTGCCTAGGATATATTCTGATTTGTTCATTTGAGCAATTGGGGGAAGAATGGCAGGTGTAAACATTACGTTCATTTTCAAGTGACATGTGAGGGTAAAAGGGTTAAGAATCCCTGTCCAATGCTAGTAAAAGTGGCAAAAAAAAAAAATCTCTCCGGGATCATCTGCCTACCCCCCTGCCCTGATCATGCTCTGTATTTTCTCCCTTCCAGAGAAAATATCTATGTTTGGGCTGAATTATATCTTGATTTTAATTGTGTTGGAGTTTTATTCTCACAGTAATTCATGCCGACAAATGGTTAAGCATTTCTTAAATGTTCATTGATGTACTTTGTTTTTCCAATTTTTAAAACATTTTTGGCATTTAAAGAAACTAAACACTAGTCTCTGCAGTAATGAAAATTCGACAGTGTATTTTCAGTCTAAGTGTGACTGTATGAGGTAATCAGTTCATAAGACAAAACATTCCTAAATGACCACAAAGTGATGAGTGGCCTTGACTCTGATGAATCTTACTGTCCTACTTCTATTTAGCTCAATACAAGAGGACGAAAATCAGAACCAACTGAAAAAAACCGAGCTGCTACTGCAGAATGGCAGTGGGTCAAACACTTCGCTGCAGGCCTTTCTGAGGACCCAGCCAGGTTTTGAGTCACGGTCAGAAAACACGGTTGATCTGGACACGTCTGTGGAAGAGAAGCTTTTGCTTCTCAAGGACATTGACCTGAATAACTGCCCGGGAGATCCCTACAGCAAGTGGGACCAGATCAACATGAATGTGTCCACACAGCCACCTGACAACCTGGTTCATTCCAGCGATCTGGAAAGGAGCAGCGGCCCCCCCACAAGAGAGAGCTCCATTGACACCAGTGTACTGAACAACAACAACAACAGCAGCACACCTATGGAGTGCCTTCAAAATGGCAGCCGGGATCCTGGCTCTCCACCCAAGATGGAAGTGGTGCGGACTGTAGCAGTGGGCGTCACTGCAAACAGTGAAGTGTCACTCTCTCGAAGCACCGAAGAGCTGTCTCCACAGAAGAGGGTCCCTGCTGTACCAGTGGCTAAGTCCCAGAGTGTTACCAACATGGAAATGGGCAGCATGAAGCTGTACAGCATCGACAGTGACTGTGGTTCCCGTGAGGCCGTGCCAAGCAGGACAGGTGGATCTGGTGGCCAGGGGCAGAGCATCGTGCGGAGCAAATCTGCATCCTTGCTGAATGACCAGCCCCTTCAGGTGTACCCTGGCTCCTCGGCCTCCTCCTCTGACCTGCTGTTGGGCTCTAGGCCGGCTGTGGTGAGGGTCCCGGTCCCTTCTGCAGTGCCCCCGCCACAGTACAGCATCCAGTACACCAGCAGCACTGTGCCCAAAGAGAACCTGTGGGCTCACCGCACACCTGTCCCACCAGACCAAGCGTACCTCCCACCTCAGCACTCAATGGCCAACACCAACTACTCCAACCGCAACCATGCCCCGCCTTACCCAGGTCAGCGTGGGCCGCCTCTCCCCCCAGAGATGTGGGCTAAGGACAGGGCGGGTCCTGGTCATCCCCGGGGCCCCTTGCAGCGTCAGGGCAGCTCCACCTCTGCTGTTTCGTTCGGTCTGGGAGACCCCCGGCGTGCTATGGTTCCCGATGGAGACTATCTGACATACCGAGACATACACACCTTGGGTCGGGGGCCCCCGCTTGTAGCCCAGAGTACACAGCGGCCCCTCTCTGCCCGTACTTACAGCATCGATGGCCCCGGCATGCCCCGTCCTCACAGCGCCCGGCCGCCGGCTCACGAGGTGCCTGAGCGGACCATGTCAGTCAGTGACTTCAACTACCAGCAAGTGAGCCCCAGTAAGCGACCCAATGTGCGGGTGAAGTCAGAGCACTCGTTGCTGGATGCTCCACCCGGGGCCCGGGTGCCCCCAGATTGGAGGGACCAGGTGATGCGCCACATCGAGGCCAAGAAAATGGAGAAGGTAGGTGTCCACCTCAGCCTCTCCAGGACCTCTAGTGCAACACAAGAATGCATTAAACAGACAAGCCTGTGAACATTCAAAGCCTGTTCAGGATGTAGAGGTTGAAAGTCTTCTGCATTAAAAGACATAGCAAGCCCCCCCTCACCCTCTATGTGTTTGGACATGTTGCTTATCTGCAAGCTTTAGTAAATCTGTCAGATTTGTCAGCTCTGGTTGCTGTTTTGTTTCTTCATGCTCTGGAAATAACAACCGTGCTCCTGCATGGCAGTTTTCAAGGTTTACTTAGGGCAGAAGGTTTTTCCAGCCACACTTTGAAAGGTTGGATATAGTTACTCTCTTCATTTATTTGTTAGTTACCTATAAATAACCTTGTTAGAATGTCAACAGAGAGACTGTTCTTTTGCCTCCTTTTCTGCTGAATATTATTTTGGTCGTACGCCACAATATTTTTGTAACCCTTTTTTGGTCTCGGTGTCATCAGGTTTCCTCACTGCTTTACACCTTACCCTGTTTATCTGTCTTGTGTGCGAATATGAAAATCTGTTACTAACACATTTTGCCTGCCAGCTTGTGTGTCTCACCGCATGTGATGTCGAGGCACCGGGGGTGGGTGTTGGGCTGTGCTTTTGTGTTTGTTGAGGGGGACGGGAGTTGGGGTTTTGCATGCCCACTGAATTGTCCGTGTTGAATCTGTGTCCCCCGCCCCACCCCCGGCCCCTTGCGCAGAGCATGCTCTCCAGGTCCTTTAACACCAGTAGCGCTACCACTGTGAGCAGCTCTCAGTGTGACAGCTCTAGGGAGGTGCATGCTGGGGACAGAACGCGTTACGGAGCCTACGGCTTCTGTGTGAGTACACCCCCTCAGCCCTGTAAAGCTAGCCCTCAATGTCGACAGTTCACGAGCCTGTCCGTTCGAGACATGCAGCTGCATATGGCTCTGGCAATGGTGTAACACTTCATTCACCTTCACGTTTGTTCATTTTGCAGACATTTTTCTTCCGTAGTTTTTAGCTGACACCTCTGTGAAAGGTGACTTGTACAACTAAACATGCCACTCTAAACTCTGCACTCATTCACATATACACCCACTAGGGCAATGTAACATACATATATTTACATATAGACAACACTATGGGCCATTTAGAGTCTCCAGTATACCTGAAACCCATGTCTTTGGACTGTGTGAGGAAACCAGAGCACACGAAGCACCCACATGAAGAACATGCAAACTCCACACAAGCCGAGCAGGGATTGAACACGCATCCAGTCTCACCACTACTAACCACGGTCCCACCATGTTTTTCCCCTCCTTTGCCATAGAGCAAATGATAACACTGCAAGAATGTCAGCGTGAAGCCGGCTTTGTTTTGCTTATTTCTTCCAAGTGAAAAGCTTTCACATTCTGGTTTGTGTTGTTTGTCTTATCTTATTCTCTTTGCTCAATTCTTACCCTCAAACAACATCCCCATTACCGCTAGTATAGGTTTTGTATAGGTCCACAATGCCATGAAGTATGAGAAATTATTTTGTCAAAAGAAAAAATAAATGCCCTTGAACTGCTCTTGAGTTATATTCATGTGCTCCATTTGCAACACATAATTTGGTTACAATTCGGGCATTCTTTCTATCACTGGTGCAGATTCACAGAGCAGGTTTTCCTGCAGCAGTCGTCATTTTCACAGTTTCTCTAAACCAGAGGCAGGAGAGATGGGAAACCCTGAGTGAGAGTAGAAGTGTGTGGTGTGGAAAAACGGCAGGGTGCCTGTATGTTTGCCACTTACATGTAGGTGCTGGTTGATGTGTCACGTTGCTTATGTAAACCCTTTTTCTTTAGGTCCAGTTAGTCAAACTGTCTCCATCTCGGTCTGTCTCTCTCGTACACTAACAGGGCAATGGGTCACCGTAGCAGTACCAACCTTTACCATCTCTGAAAAAGTTCAGTTTCTGCCAGTAGCCAGTCAGTGAAGTGTCAAACGTTTTCTGTGACAGCTTTTACCAGATATTTTTTCGGTGTGCCACAAAAAACCTGAATTGCAGCTTCAGCCCTTAGGAAAAGACTAGGCTGACACTGAGGTGTTCTCTAAAATGAACGTGTCAAGAGTTTCCAGTTCGGTAAGCTGTTTATTCCTTCCCTTCACAGGAAGATGGTTTTGGATCCCAAGGGCAGCAAGTCTACTCCATGGACACCCTCAGAAAAGTAGGTTGGCACCGAATGTAACTGCTGAACCTTTTTCTGCAGAGCAGTACTAAGTTGCACTGAACTGCTGAGGAGTTGCGATGGTTGTGTGTGCTGCATAATCATATAGATGATCCTGAAAGTGGACTGGAAAGTATACCTCCTACAGAGCGTCAGGTCCATTTGTGGTTAATTATATCTCTAACAAGTTTGGTCTTCAAAGGAATAGCAGTGTGAGTTTTCTCCAGGGGCCAGTAGTGCACCTTATTAATGGTTTTCAATGTAGCTCTAGTAAGTAGAAAATAAATAATGCATTAAAATGTATGAAAATTTTATATATGCATGTATATACGTATGTGTATAATTTCATATTCTCTTTATTAAAAACAGGGGGCTTACAAGTAAGCAAATACCCACGCATGGTGAATGAAGTACTTTGGTGTTCACACGTTACTTCTGTGATGCATAATGACCTGCAGTTTGTTTAGCCAGAGAATTGCAAGCTTGTGAAATAAGCAACGAGTGAGTCGTGTCGTTCAGCCAAACTAGGATCAGACAGCCTCTCAAGCGCTGTGCTCGCGAGGATGCGAGACAAGATGCCGCCAGGAGCTTCCCTCCTTTATGTGCTCAGACGTTCACATTAAACACGTTCTGGTTCTAGAGATGACGGCTTGCACAGGATGTTTACTTTTCCTGTGTGCTCCTGATTCTACAGGAAATGTGACGCTGCCATACATAGTGTCATCTATCTATTTTAATTTAGTAGAACTGAAGTTGTTTTTTTTTTTTTTTTTGTTTTGTTTTGGAGTAATGAACCATGACTGCAGCCTCTGTGACTTCTTTATTGCAGCCCACACACTGAAAAAATGTATCTAACTGTAACTGAATTTTTTTCCTGTTGCAGATATATTGCTGTCATAAAGAAAAAGCTTGAAATAGACTAGCCAGACAGGTGGCCGCTATAAAAATAGCCAATTTAGGGATGTGACAACCGTGTCCAAAGAAAGCACTTGCCTGTTGAGGAAGTCTGGTTTCATATTAGTTGTGCAATTATGGTGAATTGTGTTGAATTTCTGTTTGAAATGATACAATTTGGTTTTCTTGGTCCGTTTTAATACCGGAAACTTCAGTCTGTACTGAACATACAGGTATACGGCCATCCCTCAGTTTTTGCTGGAACCCAATTTTTTTAATACCATTTATTGATTTACATGCTGATCTACTCAATATGACGTAATTCAGACAAAAAAAAATTAAATAAAACCAAAATATTCCAATATTACAATTCCGTGTAAAAATGTGAAACAAACATAAATTACATACAGATCCCTGGATCCCCACGTGTGCGTGTGTGCAGGCCGTGCAGACGGGTCACTGCGTCCGTGTGGTGTTAGGGGATCACTTTAAAGGATTGGGCCATGGCGAGTTTCTATTTTAATATGGAGGACTGTTGATTTAAAAAAAAAAAAAAAAAAAAAATTAAACCTTTAGGCTCTCACATCTAATTTGTTTCTTTAACTCAGAGCAAAACGTGGGGGTTTGTGAAGTTTTAAAGTTAATTTGGACGTTTTGAAATGCTATTAAATCAGTTTCTCCTCTGCGCCCCCTGCTGTTGCAAGTTTGTAACAGCAGTATTTTCTAACTCGTTTGTCGCCGCTGTAATTTTTTTTACTCATTTAAAGCAGCATTTGCTAAAATAAACGCTTTAAGAGCAGCTACGCTGTTTATGAAGAGCATTGCACTATTGCAGCATGTTAACATTAAATGACAAGTTTTACTGTGTGACATTTTACATTTTTGTGTAATGCATGTTGCTACGTGAAAATTTATACACAGCAATTGTATCCAAGCTTTTGTTATAAACTGTGATGGTCATGATACCAACATTTTAACAATCGGTAAAACTACAGTCCGAATTTCATTGAGCTGGTTTTTTTCGCTTTTCCTTCTGTTCACCTGTATACATGTATTACAAGGAAACAAATCACATTTTAACTTCCACACATGGTAATGTCTTATTAAGACCAGCACATCAGAGGAGTTGTTAAAACTTTAAAAAATGAGAAGAGATAATGGCAGAGTCCCCACCTGCAGGAACCACCGTTAATGTTAGAAGCCCATAAGGAGGCAGTTTAATAAACCTAATTGAATTGTGTTGTAACGTCATCCTGTCCTGCCTGGAGCCAAGTGATTTTTAGTGAGACTGCAGCCAGTCTTGAAAGAGAAACTTCGAAATACAGCTGATCCGCACACAAAAAGTATGCATCCTAGAGCCCATAAATCTGAGACTTGTGCTGAAAGCAGGGGCTCCATCTGCTTAGTATGCATTTCCCCGTATGCACTCCGTTTCGTTTCTGGCTTCCGTGTTTCTCTCGTCTCTGCCGTTTAAGCAGTTTCTAAGTAAAATGCTTTGCTGTATTTTTCAGTTGTTGCCATTCGGTATTTCCATAAGAAGCGTAAAGTTTTTTTTCTAGTTTTTTCCACTTTTTTCCTTTATCTAGACTTTTGTGTAATATGAGAATATGATGACCATTTGTTCATATTGAAGGTAAACATGCATGTAGTACCTTCTTTTGTCAGATTTTGCTCTCTCCTTTTTGTCAATGTCAGTTGAGCTGTTTGTATGGAGTTTTTCTTGTCTTCATGATTGTGGCCTATAAAGAGTTTGTTTAATTCAGATGTTGGGGATGTTGACACTGCCTTTGGGTTCCTCAGGTGCCTTTAACAAATGGCCAGATGTGCCCAGCACCTCGTCCCCAGATGACCTGCAGCCAGGCACCCATGGCCCGGCATCCATCTCGTGAACAGCTGATTGACTACCTGATGCTGAAGGTGTCCCAGCAACCCCAGGGGCCAACCCACATGCCACACGAAGTCTTGCAGCAGGAGGTACTTCTGGCATCCCTGCATCCTAGCACTTTGCTTTATTTTTCTTCTTCTGTCCAGACCTAAACGGTGAAACGGCATCCTGGATGCTCTTAGAACACCAAAACTCTTTGGTTTTTATGCTTTTTTTTTTTTTTGTTCACAAGTGTTCACTCCAGTAAGCAAGTGCAGAGTTTTGACAGCATTTTGACAATTTATGCTACTAAGTAGTTTCTGCTGGGGCTGATCAGCTTGTTGCCTTGCACAAGGGTACTGTAGCTGGGGGGTTGAACCTTGGGCTGCTGAGTGCAAGGTGACACCTGCTGCAGAATAGTATACTAAGTTTAGTTTACATTGCTCATATGAAATATTGGCTTTCAAAGTGACAAACCACAAGTAAACTAATAATCCTCAGCAGTGCTGCCAACATCTTGGGGGCAGCTTCTTAAGGAGGCTGGAGTGGAGTATTTATGGTGTGTGAATTCCTCTGCTGTTCCTCTGTGCTCTGCAGTCTTCCAATAAACACAAGTGATATGTTTCGGTTCTCCATTAAGGGCAATTGTAACTGAATGGCTCATTTTTCCCTCCAGAATGTACACGGGACAGAAATCTCCCGCACCCGTATTGTTTTCCTATTGCAGCAGCCGCCTTGAAGAATGGCTCTAGTGTTCACTGTTCTCCTCAACTTTGGTTTTGAACTGACCTGTAAATAGGCTTTGGTAAATTGAGGGCTTTGGGTGCATCGGTAGTGATGAATGAAGCAGATGTTGCTTTTATAGTTGAAACTGTAGCATACAAAGACTGTTTGTTCTGTTGCAAAACAAAAAATGCTACAAGGACTGCTGTGTGTCTTGCAGGTCCACGTGAAAATAGAGAAGAATCCCGAGCTTGGTTTCAGTATATCGGGAGGTATCGGGGGCCGAGGAAACCCTTTCCACCCGGAAGATAACGTGTGTATTTGTGTTTTTCCCTACTACTTTATTCTCTTTAATCCTTTTACTGGTCATCTTAACCTAATGCTGAATTCTGCTCAGAAAGCAGTAGGGAACCTCCCAGAGACTTCAACTGTGACAAATTTTCATTCATATTTTGTCAGTTTAGCTGGGAATTCTGGAGCTCAGTGTGAAAATTGTGCCGTTTCCTCTGCTCTGCTAATGTGGAAAAAGTGGAGCAGCGTTAACCACAGGATGCTAACTAAGATGCTGCTTTTTGCAGGGTATTTTTGTGACGCGGGTCCAGCCAGAGGGACCTGCCTCCAAACTTCTTCAACCTGGAGATAAGATTCTGCAGGTGAGACGTGATACAACGTTTCTTGTATTGCATGCATGTTTGAACTGAATGTGCCCCCCCCCCCCCCAAGTCGTTGATATATTGTAGCCGTTTGCAACAATTCTGATGTCTCATTGCAGGCAAATGGATACAACTTTGTCAACATCGATCATGGATATGCGGTGTCTCTTCTAAAGACTTTCCCCACCACGGTGGACCTCATAGTTGTAAGAGAGATGTCTGCTTAGAGTGCTGAGAGAGAAATGAACTGCAGCACCGTGGGATTCCATGGAGCACGATGAAAGATGGATCTTGAGTTTTCACCACCTCTGCTTTATTTTATTTTACGTTTTTACACTGATGAGCCAGGTTTATAAACTGATGTTTGAACCGCTTGTGGTAAAGAACATTTATGGGCAAAAAAAACCACTGCACCAAGTCACAAACAGGTTCCATTGTGGAAACCCCTGTTACCTGCTAATCCACCCCCGCCCCCTTGGAATAGTACTGTAGAATGATGATGCACTTCCATGAGGAAAACAAGCCCTGTGTCCTCTGTAGAGACTTTGAGGATCCCCCTAACCCCCCATGTGCTTAATTCAACAGCACAGTTCTTTTAGTTAAGTTGTAGAATTGTAGGTGGCCAGTAGGGGGCAGTGTTCCCTGTTTGCCATGACCTGTATGCCTTTTTTTATTTTTCTTTTTTCTTTTTTTTTTACTTAAAGTGCTGAAACCACTCATGAAATGTACAATAACGTAAGATGAGGAAGACAGTGCTACGTGTATATTATGAAAACGAATGTACTGCTGGCTTGAGTTTACTGGACAGTTGTAAGGTCCCAGTATACCAGCAAAGGTGTTTAGAACACCCCTCTCAGATGGGAGTGGCAATTTTCCACATCACCAGCAGTGGGTGCACATTTGGACACTGGCAGTTGAACAAGGACGAAAACCTACAGTGAAGCGCACGCTGATCACCGACCAGAACGCTACAAGTTCTCTGCACATTTCCGAAGCAGCGCTGCAGGCAAGACTTCAGTGTGTAATGTCATATCACCAAGTGAGAAACCTCAGTGTACGTGGTTCCAAGTGATTTACCTACACATTCAAGAACTTTCTTCTGCCTTTGAACACACTGGGATTCCGAAATCACGTGTTAAGTATAGAAGTTGACTACTGGAAAGGGAGCTCCACTGAGACCGTTGCTCTCTACTGGCCTCAACCTGTAAGATGCAGTAAAAGTTCACTGTATGTAGAAATTAAGGACCGATTAATTGGAAGGAAACTGTGGGAGGAGTAACAGGAGGAGGAAGGATAACATTTGCTTGGCCTTAATATGCCTTGGCCGGAGTACGCGAGGACGGAAAGTGACATGTGTATGCGCTAGGTAACCAAAGCAAGTGTCTAAACTGCAGTGAGGGGTTGAAGAACTGCTGCGTATTGTTGGAGTGTGACGGGGGCTGGGGGCCTGGGCTTTGGACCCTTTCTTTGGGGTTTACTAGTTATAAAGGGCTTTCCCCAACGGGTGGCCGCTTTCCAGAACATTCCCAGAGCTCAGCTTCAAAGGGTTTCTGACTCCTGTTTTGGAAGTGTAGGGGAGGGGGGGGGGGTCACGGTTTGCCTTTCCATTGTGTAAAAAACAACTACGAAAAACATAGTACAAATAATTCAAGGCTTTTAAATTTTCCTTTCCTGTAGAGATACAGTTTTGTTTATGCTATTTTCCTGTTTGTTTTTGTGTCTGTCTGGCTTTATGGTGAATTGTATGGACAAGGCAGAGAACAGGACTGTCGAGTGCCATAGACCTGCAACTGTTTTTTTCCACAGGGAGGAGAAGGGACTTTTACCCTGTGACCTGAGCAATACTCACTGATCTCCACAGCAAAAAGACACGTCTGTCGGAATCCATTGGTGGGTCATCAGTCAAATAGCAATAGACAACGGTGTTCTTTTAAAAGAAAAATGTCAGATAGCTTTTTTTTAAACAAAAAGGAGTCCCTTTTCGAGCTCCCTCATTGTTATATGGGATTTTATATATTGTTGAACCTTTTTGATAACAGGAGTTTGTGAATGGATTGTGTGAAAGAAAGAAAATAGTCTCAGTGTAGCCTAACTTGTTGGGAATTTTATAGACGGCCATCCCTCCTGCATCAGACCTTTCACTGGCTTTCATCCCCTCTTCCGCCTTCTGCTTAACAGTTCAGAAAACTTCGAAGCAGTTTTAAAACCTTGTGCATTTGTACAGAACAGCACAGTTGGATGGCTACAGATGTGAAAGATATGGTTTGTAAATTATCCCTTTTTTTAGGAAAAAAAAGGTTGTCATATAGTGTATTTAAATGTGATTCTGGCTAATGTAAAGGGAGCCGTCACGTTCCTACCTGAGGTGCTGTTTTAAATTTCTTCCCCGTCAATATTTTGGAAATGAACATGCAGAGTATCTGAAGTCAGTCACCATTGGGGGCACCAAAAAAAAAAACATTTTTTTCTTCATCATCAGCTGCAAGTTAAATGAACCCAACTGTGATATTACACAAAAAAGTCACCTAACAGGTGGAATTGAATAGCTTTTGTGTAATTTTCCCAACTTCCATTAAAACGCCTGATCGCCGCACGACTGAATGAGGCTGTAAAGGAAACCGAAGCGTCGGTGTCTCAGTCAAATTCTAATCAAACCCCCTCAGCTGTGTGGCTGTTTCCCCAGTGTGACTGTGTCAGGTCTGCAGTCGCTGTGCTCTTAGGCTGGTATCGAATGAAAACTGCTAAATGTGTCACTCTGTCCCTCTGCTTTTATTTTGCAGCTTTGATGAGCAGCCGGCTCTGACTTGCTGTTTGAATCGATGAATAAACTGGCTTTTGTTTTACGGACAAGTTACAACTGACAGTTGAGGTGTGCGAGTCGAGCTAGTTTTCACTTCCAACTCACACCTAGGAGTAGTGAAGGAACAGGAGGGTAGGTCTCACGTCTCCGTGCTCCTCGTAGCCGCCGTCGCGGTGTCCACACAGTCCGCGCCGTTCAGACATACATTATAGACAATCTGGGGGTTAAAGCTGGGTCAGTCGGATCACCGGGCTATTTGGTACATCATAAAAGAACAAAGTTTTATTTTTTTCCCCTAACTTCCCATTCATTTTTTTAATTTATTTAGCACACGTCTCTCTGATTTTTAGACATTACTAATCAATGTGTAAATACTTTTTAAGAAAGTCAGATGAAATGAATATGGCATTAGTGACCTGAGTTTGTAAAACCAGCAATAAATTGCAAAGCAGAAACAATTTTAATGTATAACTTTTGCAAAGGTGTCTCTGGAAGCAGCTACAATGACATGATTGATATGCATTTATTCAACATTCCAGTCTTTGTACATAAATACACTGTTTCTGAGGTAACCTTTGGAAAAATAAACTAACTCTTTGAATTTGTATGTCATCTTCATTCTGTGGACATGGATTTTTGCCATGTTTTTCACTCCGTTAAGCCCTTTCGCAAAAGGGTCGTGTGCTAGAAAAAACCAACACGGGTTTATGGACATTTACACAGTTGTATCTGGCAGTGTGTTGTGCCTGCTGTGGCCTTCGGAAGTGCCAGAACTGTCTGGATTCTACAGGATGCTGGATGTGCAAATTGGGTAACTGCACAGTCCTCCTGCAAACGTCCCAGACGTGCTCGGTGGGGCTGAGACCCCGGGACCGTGCTGACCGTCACCCCTCCACAGATTCACGTTCGTCTTCAGATGCACGGTGGCACAAGTTGCGCACGATAAATGTTTTGCGCAACGTTTTTAACCGCAGCTAAAATGCGCGTCGCGGAAATGAGTAACGGGGCGATCGGACACGATGTCAACTGTTAGACTGAAAAAATGGCGTCGTGGAAAACAGAAAGGCAGGAATATGTTTTTGAATATGCTGGCCTGACAGAAGCCAACAACCACCAGGCCATTTACACTGCCTGTTTGAGGACAGAAAAAGGAACACGGAATGATCTGAATGTCGGCAACCCTGCACTGGAAAACTAGTTGGCTACAGTTAGTCAATGAAAATGCAGAAGACAAACTAAAAATATCTTTTTTTGCAAATACTATATTTGGGAGCAAACACTGCCATGTAAAAAGTACAACTTATCGTGGTTTGTTAACAAATTTCAGGAGACATAATTCATCCAGGAACTGATTTATTTATTTTTTTCCGTAATAATTGTATTTCGGTCCCTCACAGCAGGAATCCACAAAACCAGGTGATTTCACTGAACCCTGTTATGTCAGGAAAGGCTGCATAATATTTTGGATTTTTTTTATACTCGGATTTAAATTTGCAAAACTGAGAAAAGCATCAGGCAAGGTAGATTATTTATTATATCTAAAGCTCAGTCTCTGTTGCCTGATTCTTTATGCACAGCTTTGTTTTTCCAGCTGCAGACCTTTGGTGCACAAGTACTTCTCAGCCTAAGTAAGAGATTATATACGTGACACACGTACGCTGAGGGTAATAAAATTTGGTGACAATTTGTTTTCTTTCCAATTGACTTCAACCACTGCACATCGTGCTCTGTGGTGTCTGCTTGTTCTAAATGTACTAAATGCAACCCATTTAATAGTAAATCAGTTTGGTGATTATATAATGTTTTATTACTTATTTCAATTTCCAGCACTACACCATTTGATCCTGGCAGCACCCGTCACTCAGCTAGTGAGTTTAAAATGGTAGGGATGTGTGACATGATGTAGCCTATTTGGCTTGAAAATTCCTATTTTTGTTTCTCCCAATTCACAAAAAACAAAGGTAAATATGTAGTATCTGCCGGAGGTGCTGATGAAGACAGCCCGAGCTTTCTGAGGGCTGCTCTCCCAGTCGGCCGAACTGCTTCCGGCTGCATTCGTCGCGTTTGTGTTCTCGGTCTTTTCCTCGGAATATCGGAGTCGCCACCACTGCAGGAACCTAGCTGTCTGACAGTCGTCACTTTTTGGTTGTGCGAACTGAGTCGTCTGCTGCGAAACGCTTCTGAAATGCAGGAATTCATGAATCCCGCTCGCTCGTTTCAAGTGTGCAGAAAAGATGTTTGTACAACAAAAAAGAAACCTGTCTGAGACTTCAGTAACACAAGTCTGTGCCAGCAGAGTATCACCCTAAAGTAGTGATGTTGAAAAACAATATCATTTATGTGTAATGAGTCTAAAAATCTCTATATATCCTCGAGTACAAAACAATTGTTTCATATTTCTGGTCTGCAGGGATCTCGGCAAGTGATTTGTCAGTGGGTGGTTCGAGGAGCCCACGGATTAATTTTATATTAATAGCTCCTTTGCGGAACCAAAATGAAATGAAGAAAATTCAAGAACTGCTTCCAGAGAAGCCTTTATTTCATATTCCTGGCTGTAGGTGGTTCCCCAGCAGCCCATTATGGGACTTACACAGTACTCACTTCCTGAAGGTGATGGAGGGTGTGGGCCTGGGCGTGCGAGCTTCAATATAGCTTGGACATATCCAACTAATAACTGGGAATTTATTATCCAAATCGAATCTATGTTTTCAATATGCAGGAACAGACGTCACAGTCTGCTGTGTCCTTGAGTGATGTAATCCTTATGTTATAAAAGATTGCGTCATTGTGACGTGTGACATCCTGGGCGACAGGTGGCGCTGTGGCTGTTCGCAGTAATGCGGCACTAGGCCTGTTTAATTTAACAAGCTTGTTCTAGTGGCAGAATTTTGGAGAATTAAAAAATAAATCGGGAAACTAGTTAACGAAAGTCGTGCCAAAGTTTATTTTTTATAACAACTTATCCTCCTATATTGAACTAGCATGAGTGGAATTCCCGGCACGGCCGTAGTTCAGGTCACCAATCTGTCCTCGGCAGTGACTAGCGAGCAGATGCGAACTCTCTTCGGCTTCCTCGGTGACATCGAGGAGTTGCGGCTCTACCCACCGGAGTAAGTGCGCCCGTCGCAGGCTGCGCTCGGCAGGAAACGGCCAGGATGCACACGGCCTGTCGCGGTACACAGCTAATGCATGCTAGCTGCAGCCTCACTTATAAATGAAAATATTCGCGCTTGTGCTTTTTTTTTGTTTTAAATACTGCGAAAAGTCGCGTTGCTTATACGCGATGAATAATGAGGCTTTTTAATATTTCTCGATAAACATTAGTTAGGGTTACATCCTGCCGGGTTGCTCGTCCATTTCCACGTTGTGACCGTGTGCTCCCTTCCAGTAAATACTTTTCCCACCAGCTGCAGGGAAAATGAACAGTTTTGTTTAAAAAAAAAAAACGCATCAGTGTTTTATTTATTTAAAAAAAAAAACGCAGGTTTCTGGCAGCCCGCGCGCGTTTCTGCGGCGTTTCGGCGCCGATTGACCGCCGTGTTGTCGGACCTGCCATTCCACAGTCGGCGGTTATTTAGTAATAAAACGTTAAAAAAACACACACACAGAATCCATAAAACGGTTAAAGAAAGTGTGAGCGAAGCCCACGTTGCTGCGGGTGAGTGTGAGTATGAATGAAACGGTCTTGGCTGTTGGCGGCACCGTCTCCGCGGCTCGTTTTGCCCGCTTTAAATGGCGCTAAAGGGAATAAAAGCGCGTTTCGCTTATTCTGTACGATCAGAACCGCGGGGTTCAGACTCGGCACAAGTTTGTGTGTTTAGGGCGAAAACGGGGAGTAAAGAAGGACAAGTTAGGCAATATTTAACGCTGAAATAGTTTTAAATGGACCAAGTCGACATGAGAGGTCGTGCAGGTGTGTGTGTGTGGAGGTTAATGTGTGATTCTGTGTGTGTGTGTGTGTGTGTGTGTGTGTGTGTGTCAGAGAGATGGGCTCTAATGAACATGTCACCTGTTCTTTGTCTTACAGCAACACACCGCTGTCCTTCTCCTCCAAAGTATGTTATATCAAATATCGAGAGCCTTCCAGTGTTGGCGTGGCCCAGCACCTAACCAACACAGTTTTTATTGACAGAGCTTTGATAGTTGTTCCCTGCGCAGAAGGTGAGCCGCCGCTCGCGCCCTTTCCTGTCCGTCTCCCCCCACAGTAAAGCCCTCTCCGCCGAAACACCACACGCAGTCCCACAGACACCCTTCCTTCACCTCTTTCTGTAACGTCACTCCGCACAAAGCGCAGCTGAAGAAAAGCTTGAACTTCCCAGCCGAGCCGTAGCCCCTCGTTTTCGTGCCGCAGGACCCCCTGTACCCTTTTTTGGGGGGGGGGGCGAGGAAACAACCACCCATATATATATGTGTGGGGTGTGTGCGACTTAGACGTTTGTGTGCATGTTTCACAGCGGAGGACGTGCCAGGGTTCGTGTTTATACAGTATAAAGCGTGCACGTGCGGGGTGGTTTTCCTTTGTGTTTGTTAACCTTAGGAAGTAATGTCTCATTACATTTGGAATTCACCTCAAAGATCACCGTTCTCCCACCTCACGTCTCATAAATTACTCGTGTGACGTTTCTGGTCCGGGAAACACCACATTACTAAAAATGACACGAACGACAAGGGGGCAGAGCGTCTCCGAGATGCTGCCGAAAACCGAGCGTTTACAGATAATCCTGACTGCCGGCATGCGGGGCACAGCGAATTTACAGCGACTGACATTCGGACACAATCCATCTGTAACTGTGTTACGAACTGTAAACTGTATATGTTAAAGATCTCGCTCTATATGCCAGAAGGCCTCTTAGCGGATGAATCGGCACGATTAACTAGCTAAGTGATATCCTGTGTTTTTCTACTTGCGTGGAGATGCTCATGAAACCAGTGAAATGTAGCTTTTAATCGTAATCCTGCTGTCCTATAGTGTGCAAAATCATTTAATGGTCATTTAATGGTCTAATTTTGGATCTAAACTGTGTTAAAAAAGGCTATGGTAAGAATGTCCTAGTAAATAACATGTCCCTAACGACAACTTTCTCTCTCTTTTCTTTTTTTTTCTTTTTTCTTTTTTTATTGTTTTTATTTCCCTCTCTCCTGGAACAGCTGTTGTTCCAATTTCTAAAGAGTGGTATTTCTACATTCCCTCTCTTTAAAATTTGATTTCTTTGACGTTTGAAATGCTTGTCCTCGTGACATGGTTTGCTAGATGGATACTGAGTTTTCATTAATTTGGTTTTGTATGTTTTTTCTGTGTGATTATGTGTGCATATCAGATGACTAGACCGGCCCAGCTGGTACACTACACTAGCCTGAGTAAAGCATTGTTTGCCAAGCCTCTAATCCCGTTGGGGCCAACGCAGCCTTCAAGGGGGAATGTGACCAGGAGAATAGCCGCTGAACCCTTCCAAGATGGACACCTTGTCTCTTTTTATTTATTTTCTTTTATTTATTTTTTTGTCCCTTGTTTGCTTTTAGGAAGAAAATGACATTAGTATTGTTTGTTTATTTTGTTTTCCCTGTTTTTGTTTTGTTTTTGTTTTCTTTTTTTTAAGTCCTCAGCCCATTATTCCGTAACTGCATCCTTACATGTTTGTTTGAATATTGTCCAGGCTGTCATGACAACCAATGTTCTTGGACTGATTTGTTGTAAGTGGACTGAAGAGAACATGCCTAACTTAAATTTTTTTTCCTTACCCGTGTGCTGGTTAGCATGACTAGTTTCGCCTGTTAATTGGTAACCTTTACCATTATGAAGAGACGTCAAAAATGCTTATGGATTGTAATTTCCCAAGTTGCATTATCCTAGGACTTACTATTATTTTTTTGTCAAATATGTAGCTCTCTTCAATCTTTTAGGTAAAGTGTTAACAGTTAAGTAGAACATCACTTTTTAAGGAATCTCAGCTAAACGTGATACTTTCTGCATGTTCCTGTGATGAGGATTGTTAGTTAACTGTTTTGGGGGGGGAGTAATAATGTAGAAAATGTAAGTTATTACTTTCTCTTCCTAGCGCAGACCAGCATTTGCTAAAGACTGACATATTTGTCATTTTAGAATTACTGGTGGGACGTGTGAACAAGTTAAAGTAAAAACTGAGTTTAGTCGGCTCTAGTTTACTCCTCACGTCAGTCATTTGTACATAAGCATTGTTGCTTCTCTGTGTTAGGAGCTTTCTAGTCCATTTAGTAAATTAGATTTTATTGTACAGGGCAAGTTGGTGGTTCCCGGGCACACCGGGTTTAATGACCACTCAGCCCCTGTCCTCCCCCCCTCCCCCCCCAAGAGGGCAACGCTCTGAGTCTGTAGAATTATAGATGAAGTTGCATATCTTTTATATTTATTGGCAAATTTTTGGTTGGCATTTGGAGATTTGAAAGATTTTTAAAAAATGTTCTTCTTTTCTGTATCTGATGTTCTGTGTGCTATTAGTGATGCAGCCAACATGAACGGTTGTCTTGTGTTGCACACCTTTCCAACACTGCGAAACGATCACCCCGCGGGAACGCGCCCATGCTTGATATCGTATGGTTCATGACCAATATGTTTCCAGTACAGGTGACCCATACCTCAAAGTGTTAACTCATTCTCTAAATTACTTTTTGTTTTGTTTTGGTTTGTTTTTTTTTTAAAAGGAAAAGAGCGATTTGATTTTTCTTTCCTCCTTTTTTTGGGAAAAAAAAAAAGTTTTGTTTGTTTTTGTAGTCTAATAAATGTCTGTGAAACAATAGACTAGTAGCACTTTTTGGCTGTAAGTGGCATTCCATTGAAAGCAAAGAGAATTCTCGTCTTCAAGTGACATGTTAAGCAGTTTCTAAGCTTGTAGAATTGTCAGGATTTGTGAGGACTGGGTTGAATGTGTGCTCATAGAAAGGGAAAGATAGGCGTTTGTCCTCCACTTCTTGCTGTAACGCCTTTGCTCTGCCCTGCAGGTAAAATTCCAGAGGAGGCCAAGGCCTTGTCGCTCTTGGCTCCGGCCACACCTGTTGCTAGCCTGATGCCTGGGGCAGGCCTCCTGCCCATTCCCACTCCCACCCCGCTGCAGAATGTGAGTTTATAGCCTGTCTTTCTTAATCCGGCCACTGGAACAGTGAAAATATGATACTTTTTCATTTAATTTGTAGTGGTTTTATCCGTGGTTGTTACAGAACGTAGCCCATCGCAAAATGAAGGCAGATCCGACGTCTTTGATGCGTCGCAAACAACGTCTGTCTTCCGCCTTATAACTTGTATAAAAGTGTCTGCTGCTTATCGAAGGGCTTCATCTCCAGCAGCGGAACATCTGCTCTTAAGGTCATCCTTGGCCAGTCTGCTCACGACACACCCATCCAAACTTTAAATCGTCCTTTGCCCTTTGGCTCAGTTGAATTTCTCTGTGCCGTTTCAGACTGATACGAAATGAGGTCTGTTAAGTGTTTTCACTACCGGGTCTTAACGCCGTTTCTTATCCCTCTCCCTGTCGTTTCTGCGTGCCAGCTGTTTGTCTTCGGTTTTAGCTGCTGATGTACAATTTGATGCTCTGTCTGTAGAAAAGAGCTGAAACGTATATTTTAATGGTGTGCCAGTGCAGTTTGAAGTGACGGTGGATTTCCCGTCTGACGTGCTGTTATTTCCCCCCCGCAGCTCGGTATCCCGATCAGCAACCTCGGGGCTCTGCAGACGGGTCTCGACCCCTCGGTGGCAGCTCTCGGAGGTGTTACGACGCAGCCCCCTCTCATGGGAAATGTGGACCCTTCCAAAATTGATGAAATCAGGAGGACCGTTTATGTTGGCAACTTAAATTCTCAGGTATAAATTGAAAAGCAAAAACTGTTTCAAACGTGCGTCACTTTTTACATCATCGCAGGTCTTCAGAGGTTTTCCGCCAAAGCTTTAAATGGTTATCCTCCTTTTTACTTATTCTGAGCTTCCACTAAGCTGTTTGTCGAGCGCGTCCTTTGGGGCTCGTGGCACGTTTGTTCTGTTCTGCTGCGACACGCGTCGCATACGATTCAGCTGCCGGAGTCATCGCCGCTTCTGCTGTGTGCAGCTCCCCTGTGTTGACTGCAGCTCGCGCCCTTTTTCCTGCACAGACGACCACGGCAGAGCAGCTGCTGGAGTACTTCAAGCAGGTCGGGGAGGTGAAGTTTGTGAGGATGGCTGGAGACGAGACCCAGCCCACCCGCTTTGCCTTTGTGGAGTTTGCCGACCAGGAATCCGTGCAAAGGGCTCTCACCTTCAACGGCGTCATGTTCGGAGACAGACCCTTGAAGTAAGAGCTGTGCGATAGCGGAGTGGGGCGCCTTTGTTTAACGCGCACTTGTTTTTCTTGTAGCGAGCAAAGGATTGTTTGCGTACCACTGTTTCCCACAGCTTTATTTATTTATTTTTTTTTTGCTGAAAAAGGTTACCTGTTACAGCCAGATTCCGCTGCGTATGTGAGGCGTACAGGGACTGCTGTCTGTTTTAGATCCGGATTAGCTCTAGAAGTGACGACGTATTTTTGCTCTTCTTCAGGATCAATCATTCCAACAACGCCATCGTGAAACCTCCAGAACTCACCCCTCAGGCGGCGGCCAAGGAGCTGGAGGACGTGATGAAGCGTGTCCGCGAGGCGCAGTCTACCATAGCGGCCGCCATCGAACCCGGAGGTTCGCTTCGCTCCCGGGTCCTGCTTACGCAACACGATTGGGATAATAGCCGAATGCCCGCGATACCCGTTTGCGCCGGGCGTGACCGACACGCCGCCGTCTAACAGTCACTTTGCCTTCGTCGAAAACGTGTGTCCGACCTTTCGTGTTTACAGGTGTTTTCTGGACCTGTTGGTCTGAGTTGGAATTAAACTTAATAGTGAACGATTTCCTTGCTAATTTTCACTTCTGTCTGTATAGAAAAGATTTTATTTTTTCTGCAGATGTAACCGTTGGCTCACCACTTTGCTCGCTGCTTGGTCCACAGATGATCCTGGGAAAAAACATTCCATGAGCGGCTCCAGAAGGTCGAGGAGGAGTCGAAGTCGTTCTCGGACTCGCTCGCGTTCTCGGTCACGAAGGAAGAGGTCGCGGTCCAGGCACAGGTAAATTGTACCGCCTGGCCCGGTGTTCCACGGCCACGTGGAGTGTTGCGTCGTCCGCAGACGGCCGCCGACCCGTTTGAGACCTGTCCGCCTTGCGTCCGCAGGAGCCGGACGTCTATGAAATCGCGATCCAAGGCCAGCGAGTTGCACGGCTCCCGCAGCACGCACAAGAAGCGCTCGCGATCCCGGGATCGGAGACACTCTCGCAGCCGCTCGCGCTCCCGGTCAGCTGAGATTATCGTCTCGGTCTTGTCTTCCCCGCGCCACCGCGTCTGAAAGCCGTAACACTGCTGTGATTTTTCGTTTTCCCAACCAGGGACAGAAGGAAAGAGAAAGATGGAAAGTCAAGAGTCAAGGAGGACGGCTCCCGGGACAAGGACGAGAGGCGACAGAAGGACAAAAGGGGGAAAACGCCGCCTAAGGGATACAGCGGCTCTCGAAGATCGCGGAGCGCGAGCAGGTGCCGAAAATGGCGCGAGGGATTGGTCCCTCATATCTGCCGTTGGAGATGTTTGAAACAGCTACTTATTTGTGTCTCCCAGAGACACAGGGACACACTTGTTTGTCACTTGTTCACAGCACAGGTTAAAACGCTCGCTTGAACTTTGACAGTTTTTGGTTGCCTTGGCTGGTTAAGGGGTTCAAACCCAAGTCGGTCTGTGTGGAGTTAGTGGCTTCTCCCCATGTTTGCGTGAGGGTCCTCCCACAGTCCAAAGATAGGTTGATCACCTGCTATAAATTGTCCATAGAGCGAGCGAGATCTCCGGATCACCACAACCCTCAAACAGGCAAGTGGCTCATAGCCGCGAGCGTGAGTTTGCACCTGTTAAGCGTTTTTCTCCGTTTGCTCTCAGAGGACACAGGAGGAGAAGCAGAAGCCGATCTAAGACTCCGAGGAGGAAGATGAAATCGCCTTCGCCAAAGAGGTGCTCAGGTTTCCTCTCACTTTCAGAAGTGAACATGAAATGTGCACAAACTGCTGTTGATATGTGGCGAGGATGATAAATATTTCTTATTAGTGGTTTACACTCATACCCAAATTTGAAGATTATTACAGTTATAAAGCCCTTAAAGGTGAAATGTGACCGCAGCGGTTGACTGGAGGGACGTCAACAACGAATCTTTTACCAGTTAATATGTAACAATCAGACCTGTGATATGGGATGGGTGTTTTGAGTAAGTTGTGAAGAAGATGAAAGAGGGTGAAACGGCTTGACTCATTTCCTTCGGAGGGAAGGTCTGTCTGCGACCCGAATGCCCTCAGTACGAAGAACCCCACTGACGACTTTCAGTAATTCGATGTAAATAGCGAACGCCCACCTCGTGAAGCTAAAGCTTTCCTGATAAACCCTTCCTGTGGCGGATTCTTATAAATGGTGAAACATTAGTGTTCCTGAGGCTGAAGAGCGACGTCCGTTTATGCTGGTGTCTTCAAACCCTGTCCGAAGCCACGCGGTTCGGTGGTTAATCGCAACAACGCGACAGTTTCCTTCCTTTGGTTTCTCCGTAACGTGCGTCTGCCTGCCGCTTCAGCTCTGCTGCAGCTATCATGCGCCAAACGGTTGAAAACGTGGCTTTTTCCTCTGCACTTCAGTGTATCTTCAGTGTATTAGGTCCTCGGTTCTCATAAATCGAAGGAGGAGAACAAACTGGTCCCGGCCGTGGGGTCGCGCTGGCGACCGGAAAGAGTGCGTCTCGGTTCGACTAGCCGGTCAGTCGCCTTCCAGTCAGTAGTGACATTAATCCATCAGGGGCTAAAATGCGTTAACTATGTTTAAGTTGAACCAAATGGCCTTAGTAACAGAAAATTCTGTCGGTGTCGGTTCCATTTTTTGCTCCTGTGACTGTAGAGGGAATAGAGGGTGAAGTTTGTTGGAATGATGAACCTCATCTGGTCTAAACTCCTTTTCCTCTGCTTTTCCAGAGGGAAGAAAGACAAGAAGAGGGATAAAGTGAGGGAAAGCAGTAAGGAGAGGAGCGACAGGGAGTTGTCCAGGAGGCAGAGCAGCAGGGATGAGAAGGTGGAGCAGAAAACCAGGCCTATAAAGGTGAGATGTTGTCCCAGCCGCGTTGTAACTGGGACTGGTGTGAAGGATCCTGAATGGTCTGAAGACAAAAGCAGTAATGTTACGCTGAGGATCAAACCGAGATGCGGCGACGGCTGGTGTTGACCTCCCACGACAGCTGGTTCGTTCACCTCCTAAGGCGACAGCCCATTTCTCTCGCTATCTTCTGAACTCAGTAGTGACGAACGCCTGAACTGCACAAAGGCACCATTATAATGACTCCCTCCCGATTTGGGCCCAGTTTTCCTCAGATCTCCTTCGTGACCAAGTGACGAGAAAAGGATGCCGAGAACCTGATTTCCCAGCCTGTGCTGGGTGTGGGCCATCCTTCGGCAACGCTGTTAACAACCCCCGGAAAACACTGCAGGGGTCACCTTCGTAAAACGATCTTCAAATGTTTCCCAGAATCCCTCAAAGTCAATCCGCTTCCTCTAACGTCGATCATTATATCGCTGCTCTGCTTATGGAAAACGACCGGGGGACTGATTAGATGTCGTGAGATGAACGTTTGGTGCGGACCGTGCTGCACCAAAGTTGGGGGGTCTGTTACACACTGTCTCCTGCTGCGAGGGGACGACCGTGCGAAGCGGCTGCCGCTGGACTTCGTTCAGTCCATTTCACCCCACGTAATCGTTGAGTCTGAAGCTGCACACAGCGATTGACGGCAGTGTTTGCACACGCTATGGATGTTCTTATTCACAGCCGCAAGCAAGCGCCTTGAGGAGCACTTTCATATGGACTGTGGGAAGTGAAGTGTGTAGTAAAAAATCGGCTTTTTTCTGCTTACACACAATACACAAGAACGTTGGACCTACATGTAGGGCGTATGGTGCTGGAAGTAGCCGCTCAGCTGTCGCGGGGACTGTGTGTGTGTGTGCGTGCGCGTGCTGGGGTGGCTGAACACTGTCCCTGTGGGTTTAGAAGGTGAGCCTGTGGGAAACGGGACCTTCAGAAGGTCTGCATCTCCTCTGCCGTGAGTCGCGCCCTGCTGCCGCCCTGTGCGTGTCAAACCCTCCCGATGCCTTGATTTAGTCCAGCTGCACCCAGATGTTTGCCAGCGTGTCGCCGTGTGTTGCAGATGGACAGAGATTACGAGAAGCAGAAGGTTTACGAAAGCGACCGCGAGGATTCGGCGACCGCCGCCGAGGAGCCGGAGTCGCAGCTCCAACACAACGGCAGCTGCGGCAAAAACGGGGACGAGCCAAACCTGACGGTGAGCCAGACGATGGCGACGGAGACTCCGACCCCGTGCGCTGAGGTGGCAGAGTGAGCCACACGCACCCCACAGTGACATCCTGCAGCTAACTGAACGACTTAAGACCATAGTTAAATTTTTTTCTACTGTGAATCAGATAATCATGCTGTTCAGCTGAAAATGGACAAACCCACCGAATTGTTTTTTAATACTAAAGTTTATTTCAGTAAGAAATATATTGAACACAAAGTTGCTTGTACTGCTGTCCTGTTCGGTACTTTTTGTTCACATAAAACCCTTTTCTGCTTCTGCGCGGTTAAACTTTGGACGTCTTGTTTCGAGTTTCTCTTTGCACCCGGTTAAGCGGAACGGTCCCATCCAAACGTAGGCGAAGAGCAGTTAGAGGCGACCGCGGGCGGCAGGGAAACGGCCCCCCGGCGACCGTCATCCGCCGAGCGCATCGCCGCGCCGGAAGGGTCAGCGGGGGTCGGGGAAAAAAAACCGCTGCGCAGCGTCAGACAAGCAAGGCTTACAAAGCACAGAAAACACAAGTGCCTCAGTACAGGAAGACGGCGGGGAGCGGTTAAGCGGGGAGGTGGTCTGAGGGTAGCGGACAGACAGGAGTCTGCGGAACCGACGCTGTTCCGCAAGGTTTTATACAGCTGTAGTCCTGCTTAAAGGATGTGTGTTTGTTTTGATCCCACTTTTTAAAACTGTCGTTTTAATTTTTAAAACAGTGTTTTGTTTCCTCCAAGGGCCACAAGCATTTTCATGTGAAGCAAAAAAGAAAAAGAAAGAAATGAACTTTGTACCTGAGCTTTTTCCCGGAGCAGTGAATTCCTGTATTTTGTTTTCTGTCCTTTATTCGTTGGATTTATGAACAGGTTCCTTGACCGTCGTGTTTTAAGTTGTTTTCCGCTCAGGATGGAGGTGTTTGGCTATTTACAGACATGCTCTGTGAGACTTGCTCATGTTTTGTGGTTTTTTATGCATTTTAAGTGTTTGTTGGAAGTTACGGGCAGCCACAGTTACTTCCACGTAAGTTTCATTTTGAGGCAAATGTCAGCTAAATTTGGAGAAAAACAAGAAATTTGCCAAAAAATAAAGTACCGAGTTTATAGTTTGCTATGTGTGTCGTGCTTTAAAGGTAAATTTTATTCCATGTCGGTAGACGGTTTGCTTCACCCAAAACTGCTGCAGAAGTTTCTTTGCAACGGACTTTCCTCAGTGCTTATATTTAAAGACTTTTGTTTGATATTTAGTGTTGCTCATTTTAATGTTACAGATATGAAGGCGACTTTTTTAACTACCTACTTCTGAACAGTTTTGCTCACTGGATTACTGGTGACTGTTTACCTTCTGCACGCTCTTCTGTCGGAGGTCCGGTCGCTCCCGCCCTGCCCCTCTGTAGTCGCGCTTTTAATGTCCTGTGTTTCGTTTACAGTGTGACGCTAAATTCTCAGTCACTAACAGGTTGACGGAACTGAACGCAGACGTCTTTCCTGGCCACCTTGTTCTTACGGTTAATTTGAGTCGGGATTTTCTGTTGACTGTATATAATTTGCCTAATCATGGAAAAACCAAGTGTAACTGTTGTGATTGTAATTAAAACGGCCGTTTCTTTTGCAGTGTTCACCATCTCTGCCTGCTCTCTGTCTTTGTTTCTCGTAAACCGACCGAGTTTGTCGCTTCGCAGCCGGAATCGGTCGATCGAGCAGGTGAAATTTCCACCTTGCGGCTCCAGGCCGTTTCCCCAGTTCTGTCGCCGCAGTGACACAAAAACAAGAGATGCGCTTGCGGCTGAGAGGAACAGCAGTGCTGCAGGAGATGAGCTCTGACAGTCACGCCTCATCAGTTATTCTGTTTCCCTTTAATGGTTTGGCGTGACGGGTGAGGACGTGTAAACGTACGGTGTTTCTCCTGCCCGTCTGCTGCGCCTGAGGAGCTGCGGTGTCCGTCGGAGGGAAAATCGAGTCGTCGTCGGAGTTGAGCGGCGAGGAGCGTCACGCCCAGCGGACGGAGGCTCTTCGCGTGAACGCCTCGGACCCTGAGAGGTCACGAGAGAATGGAGACTTTGCCTTCACCGGTGGTGTCAAGGTACAGGACCACCGTAGAACAGAGGGACTGGCGGATGTAGTCCTTTCCCGCTTTGGTCTGAGCGCCGGCGTCTGGCTGGCCGGCCCGGACCCCCGCGAGGAGCGGAGGCGGCGGCTGCTGGTCCGCAGCAGGCAGGGCTGTGGCCTGCTGGAACAGTTCCATGGTGGTGTAGTCGCTGACACAGGGTGCTGGGCTTGTGGTCCTCGAGTCGCGGGCGTGTGTCAGCAGGGGGGCGGAGGCCTGATCCCTGCTGGACGCTTCCTTCTCCACTTCGGTGGGGAGAGCGGCCGGGGGCGGATCCGCGACCCGTTGTACGAGAAGATGGCTGCTGCCGTTGGGCTCTGAAGCTGCGTGATCTTCTATGATGAGCAGACTGCTTGTATCGCTCTCCTTCATCTGGACCGTAGTCCCTGCTGTGATGGGCTCCAGAGCTTCCTGCAAAGCACGAGGATAAACAGGAGATGACTAAACAACCTGATAAATTGACAAAGCAACAGGAGTTGTGATGGATGCGAGGATCAGAGTGATAGAACCATGGGGAAGAAGGAATATGAGAAGCAGGAGAAATACCAGGGATTGAGAGAATGCGGAAAGTGAAAATCGGGGCCGTTTCCTCGGTGATGCGAGCACTTGGTCCTAAACTGGAGAGGGGAACCCCCCCCCCCCCA
>UFQX01000169.1:0-16093 GCA_900497675.1 Arapaima gigas | reverse complement strand
GGGGACCCCCCCCCCCCCCAGCAGGTTCCAGAAATGTCAGCGGTGCTCAGTCCAAGGCCGGTATGCAGAAAGATGCAGATGCAGAACCGCTAGTAAAGACCTCAGAAACCTGGACCCCTGAGAAAAAGTTATGTTCTGGAGAGTCGTTTTTTCACCCTATTTCCTAAATCTAGATGGACTTATGTTTGGAGGAAGCTAAACGGCGTCTTCAGACCACAGTCTTATCAACTGCCGAATAGGGTAGGGACTCTACTGCGGCGTGGGAGTCATTGGGCTCATTTCTTACTCTGCGGATGTAATAGCTGGGCAACAACTCCTACACAACTTCAACAGTGGCGTCACCCGCAACAGGATGAAGTCAAGTGGCTTCCGTGACCTACAGATCGGGCCACCAGATAAAAATGTCATTGAACCTTCAGACGTGGAGGCCGTTCTGTAAGAACAGGGCAACGTGACAGTATCTGAGGAAGCACTCGAGCTGCTCTGAAGGCAGAGGGAGGTCGGCCCTGCGCTTCGCCGTCTGGGGAGCGAGCGGTTAATACGCCGATACTCACTTCTGTTATTTTAGACAATGTGAAGAGTTGAGTTCAGGTGTGGATGTGTAAAGCACATGAATCATCTACGGTACAGAAGTGAGAAGCTGTGTAGAACTGATGAACACAGCAGTGCAGCTGTTACTAAGCGAAGCTCGAGAGGAGATGAGTTGACGGAAGACCTCCTCCCTCCTCCTCCCTTGTTTGCTCTTTCCACTTACTTGGTCCAAGACGCCGTCTATCTTCTGAATGGCGTTACTGTTTCCCGGGTTAGGGATGCTGGGCCAGAACAGAGCCTTTGCCCTAAAACACAGGTGCAAGATTTAGGGTTGTTAGTTTTTTTTTTTTTTTTGCGATTTTAAACGTATGAAGACGAGATGTTAAACATGGTCTCTCCAGGACAGCGGTTCTGAGCCAAGGGAGGTGTTAATCCAGACCTGCAGCTACATTACTCAACAATTCCCTGAAACCTGCGTGATCCCGTATTTCAAAACGCCCCTCGATTAAAATCGGCCCAGTGACCCCAGCAGAGAGGTTGCGGCACCCAGCTTAGGAGAACAAACACTAAGATACAAGCTTCTCCTCCCCGCTTGTTCACAGCTATCGGCAAGTTCACGTGTGAAACCTCCACAACACACAGCGTCCGTTCAGCAGGAAAACGGCACTAACACAACACACACGTCACACCAACGGAGGAGGGCGGTACCTGTGGAACAATGGGTTGCACAAATAAGCCACTATAACGAGAAATATTATTCCTCCGGCGACCCCCGCAGTGGCACCAGTCAGCTTCCAGTTACCTGAAGGTGTGACAGAGTGGAACTGTAGTTGAACACATGGAGAACTGCATCTCTGCCTGAGTCAAAGACCCTTCACATCTCTAGTTACATTTCTTTTAGACATCAAATATGAGCAAAGACATCCATCCCATCAAGTCTGCCTGGTTTTAGGTCATTCAGCTGCTGCTGGAATGGATGTGCGTGGGATGGAAGGGTGGAGGCCGTTTCCCGAGTGTCCGGTTCGGGGCGAACAAGCTCGGTGTGATGCGTTCCTGCAGGTGTTACCTGACCCGTTGGTGTTGAGGTACATGGGGCTGCTCCGCACTCCTTCTCCAGCTGCCGTGAAAGCCGACAGGGAGACGCTGTGCACGGTTCGCTCTCTCAAGGCGGAGAGCGTGTACGTGTTCTCGCTGGGACCGAGCCTCACAGCTGTTCGCAGGCGACAACACCTGGTTATTAGTCCTTTGGTTAATTCTCTACAGTTACGTTTGGCAGAACGAGCTTTGGACTAATAAAATGGTCGATGTGACCAAACAAGGTTTGCTTGGTGTAACTTCAAAACCGTGTGTATGGATTTCTCCCGGAGGAGAACGACGTTCTCCTTACTCGAGGAGTGGTTTTCCCGGTCCGCTTCGCTGTAGTACAGGTTATAGCCGAGCAGGAATCCACGGAGATCCTCCTCTGGGATGGAAGTCCAACTGATCTCCAGGGAGTTCCTGGTGGCTCTCCAACAAGTGATGTTCAGTGGGGGGCTTAGAGGAGCTAAACCAGGAGTCAGACAGAAAGTGAAAATCTCTTCATGCAAAACAATGTCGAGTGTTACATGGTTCATTTACTGCACAGAGCGGCATTGTTGCTGTTTCACACAAGTGAAATGAATTTTTTTTTTTTTGAGGAAATTTCCAGAATGCACTAATATGTGGCCTCAAAAAAAAAAAAAAAACTGAACAGAAGTCATAAAACCGTGAACGCGAGAGATAAGAGAAGTTTTCTGACTCCACTCAAAAGGGATGAAATCTATAACGTGAAGGACACATCCGAGATTCGTCTTGGAAGAGACGTCTCACGGGGCGCGTTAGATTCCACGTTTTGTGAGAAATGCGCCGCGAGGCTCGTGACCGTCCGAACGAAGCCGTTTTTTGGCCCAAACCGGAGTGGTAACACTCCCAAAATTCACGCCCAACCCTGTGAGTGAAAAGAGGAACCGCTGCTGAACCCGTGAACGTTTGCGTGTCTCGAGCCGTTTCGGAGCGTATTTCTCACTCGCTCTCCTAGGCGTCACTCGGCACAAACACGTGTGCTGATGCGAACGGCAGACTCACTCCCTTCCGCGACGTAGGCCTCGGTCCGGCCGTAGGTCATCTCGCTCTCGTTGATGTGCTTCAGGTTGCAGGTGTCCTTGTCGGGTCTGACGTGCAGCAGGAACACGTACCTCCTGTAGGGCTGCAGAGGCGCTAACAAATGACAATACCGACGTCACAAAAAGGTCGGACCGATGCCGGCGGAGCAACACGAGCGACACGGTCCAGACAGTGGTGTTGCTTCAGAGCTTCTCCTGACTTGGTAGGATACGCCACTACTGGACGCCAGTCCACGGCACTATAGTCTCACGCGCAACCGAGGGGTCGTCAAACACCTGAAACGTCTTTAACCTGGGTGGGAGCTCGACGTGGACCGAAGGGGATCGAACCTTCGCTAGATCATACGCTTCAGGCCTGGTGAGGCACCGGCGCTACCTGCTGCGTCCAAACTGAGTACAACTAAGCTGCTGTATAGACTGATGAATATTCCTTGGCTGAATGAGTGCAGAAGGTACCTTGGAGGGGTATTTTTGCGGAGTTGTCCTTCCTCTGATAAAAAGAATGGGACGAGGGACGCTCCCCCCTCTGCCACCACTCCACCGAGTAGCACCAGTAGGACTTAGTCGCACTCCTGTTCCAAGAGACGGTGAAGTTGGTGTCACCGCCCAAAGTGACCTTGAGGGTGTCAGCCAGGTCTAAGGGGACACAAAGTTTTCAACCAGTTGATGTCACGTCAGCCTCAAGGTTCAACAAACACGTTGCCGACCAACCTAAAAACAGACGACGAAGCGAGGAGGACCAAATGAAGATCAAACATGAGTTAACAGCCCATCCAACAGCACAGCATCCTGAAAAGAGTGAAAAGGAAGGCGATCGACTGCAGAGAAAGATAAAGTGGGGGAAAAAATTACCGCCTATAAATCATACTTTTGCTCCAGAAAATGATTTTACGCAACACTGCATCTTACCGCTGCCCCCCATGGGAGGTACGCTTGTGAGGACCGGGGAGGAGTTCCCTGCGCCGTTGAAGGCCTCGATGCTGATGTTGAAAGCCGAGCCGGACAGATGCAGCCGTGTCCGCGGCACCGTTGTGGTCAGTACCTGGCTGTGCTCCCCGGACGCCTTCGTCACCGTCACTCTGTACCCATCCGCCGCCTCGGTGGGGTCCAGCTGGGATGAGAGTCGTGTCGCTTTCACTGCGGGTCCTGTTAGGTAACGCGGTCTCGCCGCGAGCCGACTAAAAGGCGCTTCGCCCTCGCTGGCCGGACCTTCTCACCTTCCACTCTATGACCACCTTGCGTCTCCCTTTTCCCAGCGGAACTGCTTCCAGCTTCTCTATCACCGGCTCGGCCGTCAGCTCTGCGAAAGCAAACGCAACATTTCCTTCGTCGCAAAATCTCAGTCCGTCTGCGTTTCTTTCCGTTTATGTCGTATTCGAGTAGGAAGACGACGGTGAGGAGCTCACCCATCGGGACGAGGAAGATTTGGCTCCACGGGCACTGAAGACAGCCTGTGTTCCTGACACACTGGATTTGGACCTCATACGATGCTGAGGCCGTAAGATTACCTGCAGTCCATTTGTCCCCTTTTAATATCTCTACTGACTGTAAAGAACACAGAATAATTCTGTAGTACCTACAGTACATGCATGTTTTAACAGGACAAAGAAACTGCGTTTTTCAAATGTCCCTCTTATCACAGCTGAATGAACTCTTTCACCGCAGCTGAACTTACAGGAACATAATCTGGAGAGTCCTTGTCATTCTCTCCATCATTTCTCTGAAGCGACAATGAAGTTGCAACTAAAAGCTAGTTTGCAAACCGCTTCTGAACTTCCCCGAGTCCCGTTTCCCCACCTTCTTCCAAGATGAGCTTCGATGTTCTCTGTACTGCACAACGTACTGCGTAACGTCGGACTCCTTCCAAGACGGCAAGACCTCCAACCGTCTCGAGTGCCGTTTAAAGCCGACCGTCTGTGTGGGACTACAGCGGACTGGAGGGTGATGACAAACAGGAAAAAAGAGCGAGGTTTTGAACGTATGATAAAACACCTACGGCTTCATTAGCATCTCGGATCAACACCGCCCATCCGGCGACTTGGAGGAGCAGCGAACAGACGCGTCTTTTCCTCTTACAACACGTAGAGCGCAGCTGCAGATAAACCCGCTTTACAAACGGAACCGAACTCGGCAACTGAGGTTCACCTGAACATGTAGTTTATTTGTAAGGTTGAGGAACAACGGTTATTTTTCGAAACCCGGTTTGGACGGCATGTTCATACGACACTCAGTGAGCAACAAGTGATGAAGTTTCAAGAGATTTAAAAATCACCCGACTGACTTGACAAACCTCTCGTGGAAAAACTTGGAGTTCATCATCATCATCATCATCATCATCATCATTATTATTATTATTATTATTATTATTGTTATTACTATTGAAAATGACTTACCTAGGTGCTGTGGGAAGCCGCTGAAAACTGCTTTAGTGCAGTTCCTTCCATCAGTACTTGTTTCAACAACATAAGCTGTCATATTATAGTTCCTGTACACAAATATATCGTGGGATGTTCCCGAAATGTTTGTGTATTTGTTGCACGACTGCCGCCTTTTTTTGGAAAACAAAAGCGTAATTTGTTAGGACTATCAGTAATAATATGTGACATTGCGACTTGAACTCTAAGAAACATTAGTGACACAGACTTAGTCTGAGAGCAGTTTATAAACGTGAAGAGGAAAAAGGCCACTTATTGCGACTTACTGCTCTACGATGAGCGTGGAAGATGTCTTGTTTGATGATCTTTCGCCCGAATTCCACACACACTGGTATTTTATGGATCTCGGTTCCCGGAAACAGTCCAGATCACGGACCCCATCTGCAGGATTCGGCGGAGAGCTCACGACGTCACGCGTCACACACGACACCAGAGAAGCTTGTCACAGACACCGTTCCGCTCGGTGATGGATGCAATGCAGTTATAAACGTACAAGTAAAACGTTGGCTGGCGAAGGAAGTTTCTGCACGAGTTGCATCTTAAACTGGCGTAACGGAATCTTAAAGTTGCACTTCTGGCGTTTTCCAAGGACTGGAAAGCGTGTCCATTGATCGTCGTATATTCGCTATGATATATTATGGGGGTTTTCTTCCAAAACAGACATCGTGCTTCATTCATTCGCCAACGCGTTTTTAACAGCGAGATCACGGAACTCTTACGTGGTGATGAATGACAGTCGTCGAGTTCAAAACAGGGCGGCGTGTCGACGTTTCCTGGCAGGACAGGGGAAATACTGTTAATCTTTAAAACCGACTTTACACCTAAGCATAACACAGCCGGGCCACACGTCCGTCCTCCTCCTCCTGCCGCCCGCAGGGGTCGGGATCCCCACGAACCCCGGGATTCAAACTTAATGCAGACGAGCAACCAGGTCTGCAGATACGGCTCATCTTTGCTCTACACAGCAGAACGTGAAGGGTGGTCTTCCGCCGCTGTGCGGACCTCTCCATCCGTCCATCCACAATACGACTGTGGCAGGAGAAACAGGACCGGGTGCTGGAGAAGAGCAGACCGTGGACCTGGTTTCACTGCACTCTTTGAGTTTCGGAGCTGAGGAGGAGTCTTGTGGGAAGAGACCCGTTCGTGTAGCCTCAGAGCAGCCGTCACATCAACCTCTCCCCTCACCCTTCTCTTTGAAGATCAGGCCACCGCAACCTTCTCATATTTTGTGATTCAACGGAAGGAAAAACCTGGGTTATTTTTGGCTGATCTCTGTGTTTGCAGTGGTGTCTTTACACCTCACAGCGGTCGCTGCGTTTGACTTCAGGGTCGGGTACCCTGAGATCGCAACCCAGATCGAGAACCGTAGCCGGAACAAGATCTTAACGTGTCGTCTCCCCTCCTTTGTGTGTCTCTCCTAAAAAGACCCAGATGAAGCTGCTAGGGTTTATAAAT
This sequence comes from Arapaima gigas, assembly GCA_900497675.1. Classification (NCBI taxonomy): domain Eukaryota; kingdom Metazoa; phylum Chordata; class Actinopteri; order Osteoglossiformes; family Osteoglossidae; genus Arapaima; species Arapaima gigas. The sequence goes on along the minus strand of UFQX01000169.1, from coordinate 9,531 downwards.
ATATCTGACGTTTCACAGAAGGTCCTCCTTGGACGGAGGGCAGACTGTGGTAAATGTGGTAACCTGGCAGCGGCTCGGTGCGGTCGCCCGCAGCTCCGGCGCCCCGTCCTTCGGCACGGGCCAGGTTTTATCACCGGGGTGTGTGTGCGCTGTGCGCGTCTCCCCAAACACACGGGGACGCGGACCTCAGGAGACCGGCTATGCGGAAGGGACCGGAAGCCTGTCCGCTGACCTGTGCTCTACGCTGCCGGGATCGGTTGTATTTACATTTATTTCTTTACAAGACGCTTTTCTCCAAAGCAACACGCGCCTTATCAGGTTAGGAAGCCCAAAGTTTCAAAGCTTCTCAGGAGGCCCTTTTTTGGGTAGAGATCAGCATCCTCTCCTGAGCGCCGACCACGGACGATGACGCCTAGATGGAGTTTAAACGCTCAAAACTGGTATCCACATTGCTGTATTTTTTTTTTTGCGCCTCCCGCCACAGGATCTTAAAACCCGCCAGCCGAAAGATGACTGCTGCCCTGCTCGACGGTGCGGAGTCGCCACGTAAACGCTTTCATCGTTTCTGCATGAGTTGTAAACTTACGTTTCCCGTCAGAAGTTAAAGTGACTGTACCTCTGGAACTGAGTACATCTGCTGCAGAAATACAACCTGCAAAATGAAGAGAGCGCCGAGCGTCGGTGAAGCTGCAGGGAAAACCTAGAAAGCGCAACGTGTTACGGCCACGCCGAAGGTCGAGCGGGTGCGGCGCGGCTCTTACCGAGGAGGAGACGCGCGAGCCAGACTGCAGAGCTGCTCTTGTGGCCCATGGCGCTCGGCGTCCTTCACCCCCATGAGCACGAAGCCAGCAGCTCTCAGCACGGTCTCAGTGTGACTGTGAGTGTGTGTGAGTACGTACCCAAGTAAACACTGTGACGTGACATCACTGCGACCCAGGCCCAGCCCAGCCTGCCAGCACCCACACACACACACACACACACTGCTATTATTATTATTATTATTATTATTATTATTAGATGAATAGAACTAACTAGAAAACAAGTGATCTAAACACCGTGTGATGATCTGTTTGCCGAGCTGTTGCTCACCCTGCACAGGCCAGGAGTACAACACACACACTGTCTCTCACACACACACATTCTCACACTTACACTCTCTCTCTCTTTCACACAGTATCACGTGCGCCATACTTTTACAAACACCTTTCTAACAGAACACGGCAGGACGTTTGAAACACGGCGTGTGCAGTAAGACTTTCTCGGCATGTTTACCAGCGAGACGTGGAAAAAACGACCAGTTGTACGTCGGGTAAACTGTTTATTTCGAGAGGTCACGTCCTGGTTAGGACTTTTGCTCAAAGGTTACTTGTTCGCGTCTCTGCAGTTCTATGCTGGAAAGTCAACTTTTTACAGCACATTGGATGAAAGAGTCAGATGAACAGGGTTTGATAACAGCGTCACTATGTGGTTTTTATATATATATATATATATATATATATTTGAATGAAGGTGGCGTCAGGAGGGGACAGGACTGGACTTCACTGATCCCTGCAGCTCAAAAGACTCCCAAAAAATACAACAATCAATCATAAAACAGCAAAGAACTGAGATAAATGAGTGACCAGTCGCTCGGGTGCCTCTAATTCGGTTGAGCCGGTGGCTAAAAGAGCCCTTGTTTCCACCTGGCAGCCCACCCGCAGGTTCCAAATGGACTTGAGGAGGTCTGATGTAATCCAGCCCCAGCTTCTCATTTAACATAATATAAATACATCGTAAGCTATGTTTCTGCGACGACGTTCACAACTTATATCATAATTTTGACCCGTCGTAAATAATATGATATTAAAGGCCGAGTGCCGTGAAAAACATATCAAATGAACGTGCAAAGTTTTGCTGAAGTCGATGCTGCTGTTGTACCGGAAAACCAGAGTTTCACTTCTTTCCTCTCAAAATAGTCCAGTAGTAAAGTCTAAAGGCAACGACTGAAGTTCTTCACCAGCCCAGTAGTCACGTTCAACCATCGTCCTTCACGTTTTCAAAGTTCTGACACCTGGTCGTCTTAATAATTCGCAGCAATACAAACAGAAACGTACGTTTCGAAGTTACACACCGACTCCGGCCTGTTTCTTTGGTCGCCGCGGAGTAAAGACTTTAGCGAAGAAGGAAACCCGAACGTTCTCGCGGACGTTTATTCAACCCTTCCTCATCTCACCGGGGTGAGATAGAATAGGTTCTTTGCGACCCGACCAAAGACTGAAGGTTTATTTGGCAAAACGGAACACTCACGTAAAAATAAAATAAAAAAGCAACAGCAGACACGCAGTGGAATGTAGATGGAAAGAGAGCGACGTGTGGGAGGCCCCCCGCTGCTGGAGCCGTTTCCGCTTCTCGGATGGGATCCCACAGGCTGACGGACGCCGAGGTGGGGAACGTTTCTCAGTCGCATCACGAATACATCTTACATCGCGCCGCATCCATCGAACTCGTCTGGAACACACGGGTTTTCCTTTAAAAAGCCTGCAGCGCAAAACAAACGTTTTAACAGAAAAAATAAACTACATTCCAGACGTTTCTCAGGTTTCAGAACCTTTCCTGGAACAAGAACAATATGAAAGTGCAAGTTCCCTTCTAAGTAAGGTGGTGCCGCTCTATTTTTGACCCCTGCCCTCCCACTTGAGGCCATGTGACAGACTGCTGGGGGTTGAGTTCCTGCGCTGAGCGGCTCATTTCTGGGGGCATTGAAGAGATTCGAACGACGCGCCTCTTCGAGAGGACGGTTCAGCTTTTCACACCGGTGCCTCGCCGCCTTGGGGACGTGTTTCCATCTCCTCTTCTACCGCGGCAGGAGACGTCACCTTACCGCGCATCAGGCAGTCCGTGGCGCTTCTGGGACCCTCAGAGAGGCCTCCTCATTGCCACAGCTCAGCACGTTCCCTGTGAGCACTTCCCACAGCCACAGCAGTACTACTCAGCAGTGTGATCGGTAAACACCAGGTGGTCCGTAACTGGACCGCAGAATCCGCCGATTGCCCGTCTCGGTGACCCCCAGTAACGCCGGCTCCTTTTCTCAGTGATGTCGCTCTTGCATCCGAGAGGTCGGGATTAGGACTCCTGTCACAATCTTCTCACGGCAGTTTAAAACCTTCACTGTCCGACCTCATGTCGTGCCGTTTTTTGAAACCAGTCACACCGATAAAGTGTGAGTTTACCACCCTGTGTGAATAGATTTTGCGAGATCCCCGACCTCGAAGGACACGTATCCTCGACCGCAGGCTGCTTTGGTCTCTCCCGAATTTGAGGGAGATCAATAACACACTTAAACCTCGGTGGTCTGGTATCTAGTGGCCTTACTGGTGAACGTCTGACACCGTCGAGGTGTTGAGAGCTTCGGCTCCGTTCACTTTAACAGAAACGTCCTGTTTACGACAATAAAATGAAATTTCTGATGGAAGAAAGTTAGATGCCAGAGCCAACCGCACGTCTGTGAGGGGGGCTTCAGGTGTGGGCCTTCACAGCGAAACACACTTCCTTGCCAAGTGTGTCGGACTGACCACCCACCAACGATCACAGAAACACAGAAAAATTATAGATCTTTATTTTAGTCCCCTTGTAACTGGCAGACATTGTAGATGTTTTATGAGTATCACGAAATGTGAGCAACTGGTGTGACACATTCTGGGAAATGCAAATGATTTTCTCTCCGTTTCACCTTTTTCAGGTCAAATGAGGGCTTTGAAGCTTTCAAAGAAGTTAAGGATGGAAACTGTTTTACAGGAGCAGGTTTTTTTTTGGGTTTCCTTCATTCTCTACCGCTGCGGTTCAGGCCTTTTTGGACGATGGCCTTTGAAGGACTTCACATCAGCGGTCTGGAAACGTTGGAGCCGCACCCAACACCCAAAAGATTCGGCACGTTTTTCATTTTTACTGACGATAAACTCCCATGTGGCCGCGTCCTTCACACGTGCACAGGAGGGCAGGACAAATGCAGAGTAAACTGTGAGCAACTAAAACAGGCAGCAAGAGCTATTGTCACACCTCACAGACTTGTCTTTCGGCGAAGGGGCCTCTCCAGTTTAGGTGCTAACGCTAAATTTAACTATTTCATCTTTACTGAAGGAACTTGTTTTGCTGTGGAACGGAAGTACGTATATAGTTTAATTGTGTCATATTTAATGCTAAAATAGATAAATTCATTTTGTTCCGTGTTCTGCAGGGAGACGCGGTGACTCGGCGAGCAGCTTTGCGGCCTCAAAGCGCCCGGGCTGGTCGGGCGCGAGGTTCTCCGTGCAACTGGGCTGGCGCGGAGACGGAACGTTCTCCCAGGGTCTCCCTCTTCAAATCGCCCGATTTGCCCTAAATGGTGCGTGCGGTCGCCCTGCCGGGGTGTTTTCAGCCCAGCGAATCTGGACCGGGGTTAAGCGGATTGCAAACTGGCAGAGATGACAGCCGCAGCAGAACCCCTCCAAAGACGCTAAATGCACTTTTGTCGGCAGCATCCTTGTTAACAATCGAAGTCAAGTCATCAGAGGCTAGATGAGCCGAAGAGGGAATTTCTCCGCTCCAACGTCCACCGAATGGCTGCAGCTCAAACGGGACCCTCGTCGCCGTGCCATTCGCTTTGCGTGAAAGAGGCCGGGGCTGCGGCCCGGAGGAAAGACGGCCAGGGAGCGCAGTCGGAGAGGAACCGGTGCTGTATTAAAAAAGGAAACCCGTGTTTTCACTTCCTTTTTCTACGTGTGGTTTTAATTAGAAATACTCGTGCTGCAACGTGCGCCCACCGCACCGCACTATATTACCTGGTTTTGGGCCCCACGTGAGGTACCGCAGCAAAAGCGGCCGCAGAATCGGGGTCTTGAGCGGGGTTTTCACTCCTGGCCTCAGAGTGTGTGTGTGTTCTTCCCCTGTGGTCACAGGTTCGCGTGGGGGGGCAGGAGATGCTGCGTAAACAAGGGAGATAAAGTATTTCACCAGTAGGCTGGTGGAGTGCCGCACCGGAGCGTCTGCTGGCAAACATCTCGGTTTTGCTGACTGTGCTGGGGTTTGGCCTCCGGCCGCCTCCCCTCGCGGCCCGTCACGCAGGAGCAGCGCCCAGCAGCTCGGGCAAACGGTACAGATACGATGCACAAATGGCTGACTGTGTGAGACAACAGGTCTCCACATGTGGTCTTCTACACGCACGCAAATGTAGCGTTCACACCTTTTCTAATCAGGTGCAGAAATCTATAAGTCATCACGCAGGCTTCTCAGTCGACCAGACTTCTTCTGGTAACTGGCACGGTGGAGATTAGCGACTGAGATAAGGTTCTCAGAACAGCACTTATGAGCCTCCGGCACCTTCCTGCAGAACGCTCACTTGAACACTTGGTGAATGGGGACAGGTAGTGCGTGTTCCTTTTCCTGTCTCAAGTGTTTTTCTGTTGGGGTTGCTGTTGAAATTCAGTATCGTGCGTCCCAGACACCTGCTGCACCGATTACAACCCATGTTTATGTTTGCTGCTCTGCCTGCGCTTTCATCCCAAAGAGACAAATAAGACGTTTCCCGACCATTGAACACAAGGTCCAGGGTCCGGCACCTTCTTCAATGGGGCCTTTGATGGACCTTGCGCCAGCAGCCATCGGGTTAGAAGGTCTGTTTCCTTCAGATACAGGCCACAAGGTGCCTCTGGGCCCGTTCCACAGCATCCAAACAGGTGATCGGGTTCAGACCCGATGGCAGCGGAAGCCGTGATAACGTAACTGCGATGCTTATCAAACTATAGGGCAACCACAGATATTCAGTTATCGTGACGGAACCTTCTCCTCGCAGCGTAAAGTTCTGCAGAGTGCTGGAGGTGAGCACCGGCGAGTGTCGAGATTTTCGGTCCATTCGGGGTTCTTAGATGCTCAAATATGTCGGGAGGAGGGGGCACATTCGCAAAATAACAATGGGGGCGGATTCTGAATGATAAATTAAAGTCCTGCCCAGAATTACCCCACCTAAGCAAAGGCTTCCTAGACAAACTTCTTGGGTTGATAATAACCTTACAGCGTCTTTTCTGTGGTTCTCGGTAGTCAGATTATGGTGCCCTTACTTCCTGATGGCAAGATTAGCAACAGTCTCTTTGTAGACACGCGTTGAAACATCGAAAGCCTGACTTCTGAGCTTCTGACTTGGGTTAGACAAAGAAACCTGTCTTCTCTCTTCACGCAGACCGTTCATTTCTCAATTGCTTCTGGCCTCCAGTTTCGCATGTCGGCACTTCTGTATATATTATAGTGTGCACCCAGTGCCCATATGAGGCGTGTTTTATTATTGTTGTTCTTTCGTTTATATGTTCGGCCTCTCCTGTTATCTGTACAAGAAGTCGGCACAAAGTCATTCAGACCATTTTGTGCAGAAGCAAAAAAGGCCGATTTGTCTTGTTTGGTGCATATATTACATGTGCTGTCCTGTGGTTTTGTAACATGTTTGTTCTTTTAGAGTAAAATACCTGATTCCTCACAGGTGGCTGGAATAGCAGGTCTGGAAGCATCTGAGTTAAAGCTTATATTTGCACCCTTTGCATTAAAAAAACCAGCGAGGTGTGGAGATCACAGGAAAGCGAGAGGAGCGTGGGGGGCTGGCAGGGGATGCGACTCCCCGGGCAAAGCCCGGGGGGGCCCGCGAGGAGCGTGGTGGCCCACGGAAACGGCGCGCAGAGACAAAGTAAACAACCAGCACGTGTGGGGACACACCTGTATGACACCACAAACCACCGTACCCCGTTTCCACCGCACACACGAGCGTGAGGTGTGGTTCTCCAGTGGCATCAGTAACCGCACATGGTAAACATGTTATAGCTACAATTTTTGTGGCCACTTAGTCCTTTTGTCTCCATTTGTCTGTTATTGTTATTTATTATTGACAGTCCTTTGTGGACTTTTGTGGTTAGAAGAGCTGTTCAGGTTCTTGGAAAAGAAGCTGACATTTGTCCACTTGGCAGACATGTTTCTCCAAAGAAACCTTACTGTGTTCACGACGTGTTAGAATTCACACGCCTTCCTGGATGCTCACGCGTTCTCTGGCAAGGCGTACGTCTTCCTCACACAACGTCACCCCCAAGAAGGAAGGATGCAGAAGGTCCAGAGGACACCTGCGCCCTCAGTATGCGGCAGCCATGCCAGCGTGTTCCGGTGCTCCAGGCCGGACCGAGGCAACGCGCTGCCGTTCCTGTAGCTCTCGTGCAGCGGGTTCGAAGTTTGGCCTCGGCGGCTGAGCCATCAGGAGCTGCTGCAACAACAACGTCGTGACCTGCAACACGTTCCCAGGCCTCGTAGAAGACGTGCGGCTCACAGGGAGGCCTCCGTTTAACGGCAAAGGCAGTGGACTGGTCACAGGAATCAGTGAATAAACTGTGTAACTGTGTGTGAATTTTTTAAAAATATGAAGCAAACAGGAATAAACGTTTAAAACGGAGGACAAACTTTAAACGACAAATGAAATGGCAAATTTTAAATGAGTCTAGAAAAAAATTAGATTTGAGAAGAATTAGAGAAGTGATTTGAAGTCAGTAATAAACCTCAGTAAAGATCCCCAGAGAACTGGTTGATCATTGGAAAACTGATTTGCAGTGAAATATATATAAAATTGTTAATATATAGAAATGTCCAGCGGAGCGAGAGTAATACATCTTTAGTCACACAGTGATGTTAACTTGTGTGCGACGTTGATCGAGGTTGAACATCTTTAGCTACACCTGTGATTTTTTTTTTCCAGTTACATTTGGTTAAAAATGAGATGTTCACAAGGACAACACGGTGGCTCAGTGAGTAGCGCTGCTGGTGGTAGGTTGGGGCTTCAAATCCAGCTCGATCTGTGTGGAGCTTGCATGTTCTCCCTGTGTCTGTGTGGGTTTCCTCCTGTGGTCCAAACATGTGTGTTTCAGGTTGATTGGTCACTATAAGTTGCCCATTGTGTGTGTGTGTGTAGGGGGGGGCTGGCATCCCATCCAGAGAGTAGCTCATAGCCCTCTGCTTCCAGGCCAGGCTCTGCACGATCGATATTTTCAGAGTTGTTCCGTGGATAACCTTAGTTAACCTCACCAAACACTGAACACCACAGTAGATATTTCCAGCAACTTTGTTTCTGTAAAACTTTAACTGAGCCTAAAAACAGGGTAGAAATCGACCTCCCGAGTTGGAACCGCTTGCGGTTTCGCACTGTGGTGTCGCCCTCTAGTGGAGGGAGCCACGCGCCGCGCCGCGCCGCCGCACGTGCGCCGTCTACGGTGGTCCTAAAGGTGACTTGAGGGTGACACACGTGCTTTTTCATATTGTTTAACAGCCGACAATCTTGGGATTAAAGTGTTTCACGACCACTTGTGCGGTTGCTATCAGACTTAAAAAAATGCAAACTTCATTACTGATTAAAACCAGACCTACTGTTTTATTTCGAGTTTTTTCTAACAATGCGATTTTTTAAAATTTAGTCTTATTCTGAATCGTGTAAAAAAGGCCCGGTGCTCTCGGACACACCTGTGTGGTGCTGTCCTCATCCGACGGTGAATTCGGGCACCGTAGTGACCTGGAACACAGAAAACGGGACATTTGTGACCGAAACGTCGACAAGATAAACCGGCAACGGGCAAAATCACGCAAGATGTTCGCTTCGTGGCAACAGGTGGGACAGACTGGCGCCCGAGTGAAGTTCTAGGCCGCACAAACGCGTTTCTCTGGAGGGAAATCATTTGGTTTCCGTCCAGTGATGACAGGTAAGTTGCATTTATAAAATCGTTTGGCCGTTTGCAGAGATTGTAAACACTTAAACACAAGTCTAACTGCCTACAAATGTGCTGTCAACAAGGTTGTTTATAAATGTTATGCTGGTTATTACACTGTGGGTTGCTGGTTTCTTCAGGTGTGTTTTAGGGGGAGGAGCCTGAGCTGTTACGACTGGTTAGCTTCACCTTCGCGGCAGGTTACGGTCCACTGTTAACATCCGCTTGTCCTGGGCAGGGAGGGGCAGGTCACGCCCCGGAAGTGATCGAGCGCAACGAGACCCACTCGTTCACTCCCTCAAACGCACTGTCAGCGAGTCACGTAGGATGCAGGTGTTTGCACTGTGGGAGGAAACCAGAGCACGTGGAGCTCACACATTCCACACCCAGACTAAGCTGAGCTCAAACCTGTGTTTGAACCTGCAGGACCCGGAGAAACGTGGCCTCCGTGGGTGTAAATTATTTTGGACAGCAGTTTCTGACGGCTCATTTAAACGTGTTTGGAGCAGATCTGATGTTATGGGCTCCATGTTTCCCCGTGAAGGAAAAGCAGAGTTTGTTGTTGTTCTCTTTTAAACGGATGGTAACGAAGACCTTTGTAAGGTAATTCTGCTCAGGAGTGAATCCTGACGGAGAGATACGGAAGCCACGGCTCAATTTGCGCTCCAAGGGGTCGGAATCTGATCCAGGATTGGTTAGTACCGTAGTTCGGGGGCGGAGTCAGCTGGTCCAAGACTGGTTAGTGTCACAGTTTGGGGGCGGAGCTTGCTGGTCCAGGACTGGTTAGTGTCACAGT